>LR751727.1:42312-109321 GCA_902729485.2 Mus minutoides
CAATGAATTTATGAAATTCCTAGGCAAATGGATGGATCTGGAGGGTATCATCCTGAGTGAGGTAACCCAATCACAAAAGAACTCACATAACATGTACTCACTGATAAGTGGATATTAGCCCAGAAACCTAGACTACCCAAGATACAATTTGCTAAACACATGAAACTCAAGAAGAATGAAGATCAAAGTGTGGACACTTCACCCCTTCCTAGAATTAAGAACAAAGCACACATTGAAGGAGATACAGAGATCAAGTGTGGAGCTGAAACAAAAGGATGGACCAACCAGTGACTGCTGCAGCCAGGGATCCATCCCATAATCAGCCACCAAACACAGACACTATTGCATACGCCAGCAAGATATTACTGAAATGGCCCTGATATAGCTGTCTCGTGGGAGGTTATACCAGTGCCTAGCAAACACAGAAGTGGATGCTCACAGTCAGCTATTAGATGGAACACAGGGCTCCCAAGAAAGGAGCTAGAGAAAGTACCCCAGGAGCTGAAGGGGTCTCCAACCCTATAGGTGGAAGAACAATATGAACTAACTAGTACCCCCAGAGCTCATGTCTCTAGCTGCATATATAGCAGAAGAAGGCCTAGTTGGTCATCATTGGGAAGAAGGCCCCTTGGTCATGAAAACTTTATATGCCCCAGTACAGGGGAATGCCAGGGCCAAGATGTGGGAGTGGGTGGGTAGGGGAGCAGGGTGAGGATGGGGGAGGGTTTAGGGGACTTTTGGGATAACATTTGAAATGTAAATGAAGAAAATATCTAATAAAAATGATCTACCTCTCTCTCTTTCCTTTTCTTATCATATTGCATCAGTTGGGGGTTTTAATTCTAGGAGAGGATATATTTTCCTTATTTCTGATATTTATAGGAAAGCTTCAGTTTCCTCTTGGTTGTGTATGATATTAGATGTAGCTACTTTTTAAATCAGATTAAATACGTTTCCCTGTTCCTGGTTTATCATTTTTTTAAATTGTGAATAGATTTTAGATCATTGTTAAATGCTTTTGGAAGCATTTTCCAATACAACCATTTAACTCTAATTCTTTATTTGAGATGCTGAGCTAACTGATTTTAAACTGTTGACTTAGCCTTGCATTCCTGAAAATAACTTTAAATAATCATGGCATAATTCTTTTTAGATACTGTTACATTCATTTTGATAATATTTTTGAAGCCCATGAGAGATATTCATTAATTTTCTTTTGTTGCGAGATCTATTTGGTTCTAGTATTAAGATAATGTTAGCGAGACAGAATGAGTTAGAAGGTGATTTCTCTGTTTATATCTTCTTGAAGAATTTATAGAAGATTGATATAAGTTCTTCCTCAAGAGCTTGGTAGAATTTACCAATGAATCTGTCTTGTCCTATTACCTGATGACTTGGAAAGTTATTGATCATTTATTCAATCTTCTTAATATTTATGTATTTATTCACATTGCTTATATATTTTTGTATAAGTTTTGGCAGATTGTATCTTTTAAGGAATTGAATCATTTCATGTAATTTATCAATATGTGATCCAGAGTTGTTCAGTTTTCCTTCACTGTCCTTCATAAGATATTGACGGCAACCATAGTCGTAGTGTGTGTGTGTGTGTGAGTGTGTGTGTGTGTGTGTGTTTGTGTTATGTTACATGTGGTGCTTGCACATGAATGGGCAAATGCTCATGTCTGTTTGTACCAATGAAGATCTCAGAGAGGACACTGGATTCCTGTCTCTCTAACTTTCGGCCTTGTTTTGAGACAGGGTCTTTGATTGAGCCGAAAGCTTGCCATTTTGGCAAGGCTGACTCACAGCACCTGCCTGTCTCTAGCCTCCAGTATTGGGTTTCAAGCTCACACGGCCGTGGCTTCCTTGGTTGTTACATAGGGGCTGAGAATTCAAACCCAAGTCCTCATGAGCCTGCAGAGCCATCTCTGCAGATCCTGATTTAAACATCCTTCTTAGCCTTTAATCTTTAAATTTTCATACAAAATGTCCAAGTCTTGTCATAATTCTAACCTCAGCTTTTCAGTGTCCTTTGCATGTGCTCATAGTCCATTGGGGTCATCTAGACCGTCTCTTACTACGAGGAAAGGAGAAGCAGCTGAAACATTATCGCATGGAAGGATAATGTTTTACCTTCAGGATTCTGGCAATTAACATTTTACTAGATGACAAGCATGCTAGGTTCTAATATCTCCTTGGAGATCAATGTTTAATAAATGTAAAAGAATGGATACCTTATGTTCTTGTAATCCTACTGGGGAAACTGAAACTGGGAGAATGTGGAGGATGGTTATGAGTGTGTTTACTCAAAGCCAAGAGGATGGCTTAAGGATAGCTCTTACTACTGGACTCAAGTGCTTACTCAGTCCATAATACAAAGCCAGAAGACTATCTCTGTTCTCTGTTCTATTCCTCTCTGGTCTCAGCGCCAGTGGGGGGAGGAAAAGGGATTGTGCTTTAATTTCCCGTGATGAACGGCCAAGGCAGAACCTCCCCTTTGCACTCCTTCTCCTCATCACTAGGCAAGCATGGAGCCTCTCTTACCATCTCTGTCTCTGCCTCTCCAGACGCCCCCCCCCCCCCCCCCCNAGTAAGGAATCTAAAAAGTTTTTTGTTCTTTTTTACCCACTAAAAACTATCTTAATGCTTCTCTTTTATCATTTATTATAAATAATGTTTTATTCATTCTCTGGATATTTCATACTTTTATACAATGTACACTGATGATCTCCATATACATCACCTTCTTCTGACTCCTGTAATGTCTGTCTCTCCATATCCTTCCTAATTTTATGTTCTTAAAAAATATATATATTGTCCACAGTCTCCTGAAGCCAATAGGCATTGTCTATTTGCTCATGAATGTGAGGCCATCAGCTGCCACATGGGCAACCTTCCAATGACCCTGAACTCAAAGTGCATGTCCACAGTGACTCTTGCTTCTCTTAGAATCTTAGCATCAGCTGCTACTGATTCTTCCACCAAGTAATTCTCCCACAGCCATGATTGAACTTTGACTGATTGATCTTGTGTAGATATTATACATGTAATCACAGGCATTGTGGGATAACGTTTACAATAAGCATATCATGTCTAGAAGCCAGCATTTAACAACACACCTCCTTATTCATCAGCTCTTATATTCTTTCTGCTTTCTTTCTTATAATTTCTTCAAGCCTTGAATGGGAATGTATTGACATAGATAACTCATCCACAGCTGAACATTCACAATTTCTTATAGTATTATCTGCACTGATCATTCCACCGCAAAAATAAATAAATAAACAGATAGATAGATAGATAGATAGATAGATAGATAGATAGATAGATAGATAGATAGATAGATAGCTCTTTGACCAAAGTCAAGAGTAGCACAAACTTATGGTTATAGAATAAACAAATATTTAAAAGGCAGTTTGGCAGGTTGTCCATTTAGCAAATCATCAACAGTAGGATCTCCTAAGGACCCATGCTCTCCCACCTGCAGACTCTTGATCAGTTTTAGTACCAGCTATGAACTCTGTCTTGTAGAGCAGCCTCCTATCCTATCAGAAAGCTGTTGGTTATCTCCATAGTAATCATACCATTATTGTACATGTGCACCAGATTTGCCTGGAAGGTCAGATTTGTATCATGCAAGGTCTAGCACTGAGTAGGACTATTAATGCCTTTTCATTCCCAGCAGCCCACATAGCATCTTCTGACACCATTTAAGTTAGCCATCAGAGAGAGTTTCCCAGTCATTTGATAATTGATTTCTTTATGTCTTTCCTGACTCCTAAGTGAGTGTACTCTTCACCAATCGGGTCTTACAATCTAGTTATGCTGAGCAACATAAAGCAATGGGAAGAGCATATATTGTTTGGGGTGTCTCTGGGGCCGCACTGATAAATAATTCACAGTGAAGTGTCTTGTGCCTGACACTGAAATTTTCATTTAATAACCCATGTCTTCTGGGAGCAGCAGTGTCCATTCAGGAAAGGTCTGTCTGTTCAGACCCCCTTAAGTTATTATGGTAAAATATGTCACATGAAAGTTACCACATAAACAGTTCTTAATTCTGTATCCATAAATATGCTCACAGCATTGTGAAACTCTCACCTCCTTCCATCTTCAGAACTTTTTAAAAATTTCTTCCAAATAAAGGACTATAATAGCCACCTAGTCTTCTCTCCTCTACCCTGTAACTGCTTTGTAATTCTGGAAGTCAGATGTTAATCCTTTCAGATGTTCATAAGTAAATAATGTCTGTCCAGCAGATGCTGGCATGGATGTGGAGAAAGAGGAACACTCCTCCATTGTTGGTGGGACTGCAAGCTTGTCCAACCACTCTGGAAATCAGTCTAGCGGTTCCTCAGAAAATTGGACATAGTACTACCAGAAGATCCTGCAACACCTCTCCTGGGCATATATCCAGAAGATGCTCCATCTGGTAATAAGGACACATGTTCCACTATGTTCGTAGCAGCCTTATTCATAGTAGCCAGAAGCTGGAAAGAACCCAGATGTCCTTCAAAAAAGGAATGGATACAGAAAATGTGGTTGTAAATGTGTTACCTCATGATGAGTCGATAATTTTTGTTACTTAAATACTTTAAGGATCCGTTTACCTACCTAGACCTCCCATAGTAGGACTCACTCCATTGGGTTAGTGTTTTCTTGAGTGTATTGTACATGAGTGACTATTCACCTATAATCGGGTCTTTGGATCTGATGGGAAGATACAATTTGCTAAACACATGGAACTCAAGAAGAAGAATGAAGATCAAAGTGTGGACACTTCACCCCTTCCTAGAATTAAGAACAAAGCACACATTGAAGGAGTTACAGAGATCAAGTGTGGAGCTGAAACAAAAGGATGGACCAACCAGTGACTGCTGCAGCCAGGGATCCATCCCATAATCAGCCACCAAACACAGACACTATTGCATACGCCAGCAAGATATTACTGAAATGGCCCTGATATAGCTGTCTCGTGGGAGGCTATACCAGTGCCTGGCAAACACAGAAGTGGATGCTCACAGTCAGCTATTAGATGGAACACAGGGCTCCCAAGGGAGGAGCTAGAGAAAGTACCCCAGGAGCTGAAGGGGTCTCCAACCCTATAGGTGGAAGAACAATATGAACTAACTAGTATCCCCAGAGCTCATGTCTCTAGCTGCATATATAGCAGAAGAAGGCCTAGTTGGTCATCATTGGGAAGAGAGGCCCCTTGGTCATGCAAACTTTATATGCCCCAGCACAGGGGAATGCCAGGGCCAAGATGTGGGAGTGGGTGGGTAGGGGAGCAGGGTGAGGATGGGGGAGGGTTTAGGGGACTTTCGGGATAACATTTGAAATGTAAATGAAGAAAATATCTAATAAAAATGATCTACCTCTCTCTCTTTCCTTTTCTTATCATATTGCATCAGTTGGGGGTTTTAATTCTAGGAGAGGATATATTTTCCTTATTTCTGATATTTATAGGAAAGCTTCAGTTTCCTCTTGGTTGTGTATGATATTAGATGTAGCTACTTTTTAAATCAGATTAAATACGTTTCCCTGTTCCTGGTTTATCATTTTTTAAAATTGTGAATAGATTTTAGATCATTGTTAAACGCTTTTGGAAGCATTTTCCAATACAACCATTTAACTCTAATTCTTTATTTGAGATGCTGAGCTAACTGATTTTAAACTGTTGACTTAGCCTTGCATTCCTGGAAATAACTTTAAATAATCATGGCATAATTCTTTTTAGATACTGTTACATTCATTTTGATAATATTTTTGAAGCCCATGAGAGATATTCATTAATTTTCTTTTGTTGCGAGATCTATTTGGTTCTAGTATTAAGATAATGTTAGCGAGACAGAATGAGTTAGAAGGTGATTTCTCTGTTTATATCTTCTTGAAGAATTTATAGAAGATTGATATAAGTTCTTCCTCAAGGGCTTTGTAGAATTTACCAATGAATCTGTCTTGTCCTATTACCTGATGACTTGGAAAGTTATTGATCATTTATTCAATCTTCTTAATATTTATGTGTTTATTCACATTGCTTATATATTTTTGTATAAGTTTTGGCAGATTGTATCTTTTAAGGAATTGAATCATTTCATGTAATTTATCAATATGTGGTCCAGAGTTGTTCAGTTTTCCTCCACTGTCCTTCATAAGATATTGACGGCAACCATAGTCGTAGTGTGTGTGTGTGTGTGTGTGTGTGTGTGTGTTTGTGTTATGTTACATGTGGTGCTTGCACATGAATGGGCAAATGCTCATGTCTGTTTGTACCAATGAAGATCTCAGAGAGGACACTGGATTCCTGTCTCTCTAACTTTCGGCCTTGTTTTGAGACAGGGTCTTTGATTGAGCCGAAAGCTTGCCATTTTGGCAAGGCTGACTCACAGCACCTGCCTGTCTCTAGCCTCCAGTATTGGGTTTCAAGCTCACACGGCCATGGCTTCCTTGGTTGTTACATAGGGGCTGAGAATTCAAACCCAAGTCCTCATGAGCCTGCAGTGCCATCCTGCAGATCCTGATTTAAACATCCTTCTTAGCCTTTAATCTTTAAATTTTCATACAAAATGTCCAAGTTTTGTCATAATTCTAACCTCAGCTTTTCAGTGCCCTTTGCATGTGCTCATAGTCCATTGGGGTCATCTAGACCGTCTCTTACTACGAGGAAAGGAGAAGCAGCTGAAACATTATCGCGTGAAAGGATAATGTTTTACCTTCACGATTCTGGCAATTAACATTTTACTAGATGACAAGCATGCTAGGTTCTAATATCTCCTTGGAGATCAATGTTTAATAAATGTAAAAGAATGGATACCTTATGTTCTTGTAATCCTACTGGGGAAACTGAAACTGGGAGAATGTGGAGGATGGTTATGAGTGTGTATACTCAAAGCCAAGAGGATGGCTTAAGGGTAGCTCTTACTACTGGACTCAAGTGCTTACTCAGTCCATAATACAAAGCCAGAAGACTATCTCTGTTCTCTGTTCTATTCCTCTCTGGTCTCAGCGCCAGTGGGAGGAGGAAAAGGGATTGTGCTTTAATTTCCCGTGATGAATGGCCAAGGCAGAACCTCCTCTTTGCACTCCTTCTCCTCATCACTAGGCAAGCATGGAGCCTCTCTTACCATCTCTGTCTCTGCCTCTCCAGACACCCCCCCCACACACACACACACACTCCACACCTAGCACAGCACTGTTTTGAAGCTATTATTCTCAAAGCCAAGGAAAATAGACAGGAAGTCCCAATATACCCCATCTAACTGATCTTAAAATAAATATGCTCAGAAAGGGGAAAACAGACAAATTTCTTGCCACGTTAAGTTTGGTTTCTGACAACTAGACTTCCCTCCCCACTTCAGAATTACATTTAAAAAAAAACTCGAATTATGCAGTAGAAGAAAGGTACTTCCCACCCTGAGAATATGCGAAGTTCAGAAAACAGTATCTGTGAAGTGACTGCTTCAACAACAATTTCATTTTAAGTGATGAGATTTAGGAAGACAGCCCAATTCTCCCTCCCACTCCATCCACATATAGAAGATCAAGTGTTCCAGATTCAAGTGCAAAGGGGGAGAATTTCTTCCTGGCTTATTAACATGCAGGCAACCTAAGCTTGGTAAGGATAAGGACTAGGTCTCTTGTTCCTAGTGCATGCTCCCACTTCCTCTGGAAGATACAAAGGGACAGGATTGTATTCTAACAGGGACTTAACATTTGAAACAGGACTTCTCCTAGAGGGATTCCAACTTAGCTGGGAATCAACAAATATTTAACCTTCTTTAAAATCAGAATGTTCTTCATCTATTCCAGATCACCCAGTACCTGAATATATTTTTAAATTCTGCCAAAGAAAAAAAGAGAGGAAAAAGTTCACCCAGGAACTGAGCTCAGCACTGACATTTCAGTAGAGTTCGATAATGGACAAGACAATAAGACAAACCCCTCTGGGCCATGTGTAAGGTAAGCCTGCCTCCAGCATCAACAAATACATACGAAAGAAATTCCAGACAGGGTCCATAACACCTGTGCCTGTTTTCATATTCTATCTCTCACCAGTGTAGCTTTGGTTATGCTAGCCCACTCCTCAAAACCTGATCTGATTTAAATCTTTGATGCCATTCCAAAAAGACTCATGTAATAAGGCATAGTCCCTAGGTCCCTTGTACTAGGGTCCTTAGCTCAAAGCATGGTCCCTAGTACAAGGCATGGTCCCTAGTACAAGACATGGTCTCTAGTACAAGGCTTGGTCCCTACCTAGTTCTTGACATGTTGTCCAACTCTTGGCACAACTGTCAAGTGGATGGACCTTTATGGAAAAAAACCTAGTTTAAGAAAGCTAGGTGCTGTTTTCATGGCCCTGAAGCAGATGTTTGGTCAGTCTCTTTCCTTCCTCTCTCTGCTCATCGTAGTGACCTTAAGCCAAGCAGATCTGACAGGTAATTCTGCTGTCATTTGCTGTCTTGGCTCCCCAGCCTGAGACCCACCCAAAAGAGCAGGAGAAACCTCAAGAAATGAGCCAAAGTGACACTTCCTTCAAATTACTTCAGGTTGTCACAGTAACAGAAGCCATCTAAAACAAAAGGTATCGGTGAACTGTGAGTTGGAGAGGGGATGGATTAAATGAATGATTCCTTTCTGGGGATCAAGTTTTAAGTTCCACAGTGCTGCATAAATGTAAGACAGTTAATATCTCACTATTGCGCCCACTCTCTCATGACTTTCTGTTTTTGTATACCTTAAATTAAGGATGGTAGCACATTTCTGATATAAACATAGTACCAAGAAGCTCATGATTTTACCCTATGCTAACTCCTTTCCTCAGTGACTTGGCTTTCTATGTGGTAGTGATGAGATTTATCTGTATACACATAGGTCTATAAGGGACCTTTTTTGTAAATGCTGGCTTGCATGTGGCAAAAAAAAGAAAACAAAAAAACAAAGCAAAACAAAACAAAAAACCTGATGTTTTGTGTTAGATACAGGTCTCATCAAAAAGGAGGTTTCAGACTCACCCTCATTCCCTCTCTGTTAGCCTCGCTATTTCCCTGCTTTGAGTAAACTCAGTTGAATAAGCTGTGATAGTAAGATGTGGAGGTTCACAGCAACATTGTTTTTCTGCTTTGATCACACCTGAATCTCACTGTGGAAGCAACAACAATGGCGACATCCGGCAGATAATGCTCTGCTGTCTCTCTGAGGAGAGCGGCCAAATGTGGGAGGTTTGTCATGTAGTACCTCATTGCTTAGACAAGTCGACTATTTTCACACAAAATAACAAGGCACAATGTTGCCTTTGTGCTAAATTCTAGTCTGCTCTGAGTCTAACCCTCTGGGAATGTTCACCGTATTCTCAAGGCTGCTGAGAAGCCCACACAAAGAGATGGATCTTGTATTCTCTCACAAATGGCTTGCTATATACACCTTTCCTGAAAAGCCAAAGGGAAATTTCAATCCCCGAGTCCTGGCTGAGGAAATGCTCCCTCTAGCATGAGACTCTGTTAAATGTGAATAAAATGTAGGTCATGAATCATTTCACCAAGGATTCTGGAACCACAAATTCAAGAACCTGACCACATATTTAGGTGACTACTGTGTGTGTGTGTGTGTGTGTGTGTGTGTGTGTGTGTGTGTGATTGATGACCTCCAGAGGCTTAATTTGTATATTCATATAAATCTGTTTTTCTTCTACATGCTGGTAGAGGGTTTCTGCAAAGGAATTTAGTTATCTTAAGAATATAGTTATATAGAGTTTAATTAAATTGAATTTTAATGCTCTTGTTGATTTTTTTCTGCTGATGAGTAGAGATGGTTAGCTTTTCCTTTTTAGAATTCATTAGTAGTTTTGGGAGATACAAACAAGGTTTGGAAACATATTAGAGATGGTTGGTGTGTAAGGCGTTTCTCTGTATAAAGTATAATGAAACTGTTAGAAAACAGCACTGTCCATGCTAGAGAGTGAAACGGAAGCATCTCAATGGGAGAGATGGAAACCAGAGAAGAAGGTCCTTGGCTGGGAAGGGATGTTGGAGTTTTCCATCAGTAAGGTCCAATGCTAATTAGAAGCAATATTTCATACTAATTGAAGTCGTTTGCTGGAATACCTTGTGCTATGAAACTTCACTAAAACCTGATTCACATGTAGTCTAGTTCACCAGGAGAACGGGAGAACCCATGTCGTACTATCAAAAGGACTGGTGGGAGAAAAAAGAAGGGGAAAAGACCGGTCATATGTTTAAATATGATACTAGGGAGTGGAGCTTGAGATAACCAGGTGCTCAGATGGTCAGTGGCTGCTGTGTTCTGTCTCTCTTAGTAGGTTCTCTATCATGTGGCCATGGGGCCCACAAAAATAAATCCAGGACACATTGCAGGCACTGGAGGGAGACTGCCTCTGCCTCAGAGCTATCTACAGTACAGGGAATGGCAGAGAAAGTAAGAGCAGAGAGCCTATCACAGAATGATGTGATAAGTACTATAATGTAGAAACAGGCCAGATGTCTAGAAAGAAGCAAGCATGGAAGAGATGCCAGCATGTATTGACAAGCTAGTTCTTGAGCTGTGCCTTGAGGGCATTTGGCCAGAAAGAAAGAAGAAAGAAAGAGTCCCAGGATGATGGACCAATATCCACAAAAGTCCCAAGTGCGGAGAAGGAAATTTAGAGGATAGATTGACTTGTTTAGGATGGTTTTCAGAGGGAAAATGGATGAGAAATAGTCATCAAACGTCAAAGGCATGTGGCATTAAGAATTTTAACTCACAGGAAGCCAAAGAGTTCATGTCACTCATATGGACTCAGTTGTTGACTCATCAACTGGGACAGTCACTGGGTTATCTCTTTGAAAGAAACGAGGAGGTCTAAGGGTGAGGGAAGGAGGGAGATAGCAAGAATGTGAGAGCCAGCGGATGAGGAGGTACGCAATAAAAAATAAATATCTTCTACCCCAAGATGTGCTGTGTGTCAAGGCAAGCTGAAGATGTGTTCTGGGTGAGACAAAGCCACTATACACAAGAACACACCACAGCTGTGGTTATTTGCATAAGGTCTACACAAGATTGGGCCTGTAGGCAGTACTTCATCATGAATCTGGGATGGGCCTCCTTTGAAGAGCTATTGGCAGTTAACAGTTGCCAGAAGAAAGGGTGTCATTTTCTTCTGTGGTATAGTTGACCATGATCCAGTCAAAAACCTCTTACCCGCTGGGTGGTGGCGGCAAACGCCTTTAATCCCAGCACTTGGGAGGCAGAGGCAGGCAGATTTCTGAGTTCGAGGCCAGCCTAGTCTACAAAGTGAGTTCCAGGCCAGCCAGGGCTACACAGAAAAACCCTATCTTGAAAAACAAAAAAACAAAAACAAACAAACAAACAAAAAATTCTCACCCATGCTCACATGAGAAACCCTAAGTAAGTTTAGCCAGTCACATGCAAAAGGAAGATAAGAGGATGAGGGAGACTTCTGGGGAAAAAGGGAGAGAAAAGGTAAGATGAAGGAGGGAAGGGAGAGAAGGGGATGAAGGGTAACCATAACTGAAATTCCTTATGTTCATGTATGAAACTATCTAACAAAAAATAAAAGAATAAAATGGAAGAGAGGAAAAGGAGGGCTGTCTTTAGTGGTTGGAAAAACAGGTTAAACACACTCTGGCAGCTCCAAACCCAACTCTTAGTTTCCAACTCCCACCTTGTTACTCGTTGCTCAGGTTAAAGGCCTTTGCTACATTTGTCAGTAACACATGCTAACTGACTCTTAAGGTTCTAGTTCAGTGGTTCTCAACATTCCCCTTGAACACAGTTTCTTCTGTTGTAGTGACCCCCAACCATAGTGTTACTTTGTTGCTACTTCATAACTGTAATTTTGTTATTGTTATGAGTCATAATGTCATAATATCTGATAGGCAGGATATCTGATAGGTGACCCCAACCAGACACCTAATTTTCAAAACCTATAGGTTGAAAATTGCTGCTCTAATTGATCATTTTAATTCATACATTTTTAGCCAGATATCATCCAGATAAAAATGTTACTGTGGGCAGAAACAATTCCATGGGCATGACTTGTTCCAGAAACTTCTGTTTCCTTTAACTCTATTTGCATCATCACCATCATAATTTTATGTTTAAAAAAATAATAGTATTACAGACACACAAAAGTTGAACTACAGAGCTGTAGAGAATTCTGAGTGCAGAACGAACATTTTAACCACTGTGATCACCCTTAACAGTGATACCTAAAAAGGCAGAATTGTTCATTTGTCAAGGTTATTTTAAAGATGAAAATCCTCACATAAATACATTTGGTACACAGGATGCAAAATTATCTTTTTGAAGCATAAAAATGAAAAAGGTTAGTGTTTCAAATAGTTTTTTTGCTTTTCAACTACACAGTGTGCTGATTGACTTACATAGTTGTTGCAATTAATACCTTTGAAAAAATGTTTCCAAGAGACAGGGCATGTTAGTCTGCTTTTTTTGTTGCTATGACAAAAATGATTTGAAAAATCAACCCTCAGAATGCCTGTAAAAATCAAAGCAGGACAGGCTTCCTGCTTCAGAGACTTTGCTCCATGGCTACGTGGTCCCCATCTCTGTGGACACAAGACAAGGCTGAACATCATGATTGAGAAAGAGTAGTACAAGCTCAAGTGTCTACCTTGTGACTCATGGTGACCAGAAAGGAGAGATGGAGAGACAGAAAGAAAATGGGGTAAACTTCTAGAGTAAGATTCCAGGAACACACTTTGTTTAAGTAAGTAACAGGTCTCAGAATCCAATGGCACCAAATTATAAGCCCATCGATGGATTAACACACTGATCAGGTCAGAGGCCTCAAGATACAGACACCACCATAAAGGCTTACGAGCTGGCAGTGGCGCCTTGAGCTTATGGCCTGTGAGAGATAATTTGGAGCTAAACTACTACAGTGGATAAACACAAAATATCCTTGTTTGTGTCAGGATTGATTACAAACGGCCAACATCCACAAAGAGTGGTTGAAACAAAGTAAAAGTTGATTTATTTTTCTTTACAAAGAATTCTAAAAGTAGGTATCACCTGATAAACTAGTATACCCACCAAGGTCCTGTTTTGTTTTTGTTTTGTTTTTAGCTGCATTGGCTTTAGCTATCATGTCTGCTTCTGAGCTCTAAGATGAGAAACAGTAGGGTCAGGGAAAGGAGTCAGTGAATAAAGGATGTACTGTTCAAGCATCAGGATTCAAGCTCAGATCCCTAATACCCATGTAAAGGCTGTGCAGAGTAGAACTTTGTCTACATCCCTAGTGATTGTACAGGCAGGTATCTGACACTTGCTAACCATCCACTCTATTTAATTGCTATGCACTGGGCTCAATGACAACTGACTCAAAAATAAGATGAAACGAAATGGAGGAAGATACACAGCATTGATCTCTGGCCAACACCTACATGTGTGTGCACATCCACTCACAACACACACACACAAATAAAATTGAAACAAAAGCATCACAACACACACACACACACACACACAAATAAAATTGAAACAAAAGCAAAACCCCAGGATATATAGCTGGTATTAAAGGAATGATCAGGGTTAGGACAGGTGAATAGGAGAGAGCTGGAGAGATGAGTGGGTTAAACAAAGCTAAGGCTATATGAAAAGGCTTTATGGAAACCCACTAAGTTGTAAGCTAATTTCAAAATACAGTTTTTTCAAAAGTTTGAATGTCTGTCTGTCTCACATAGGTGGACCATACTGTTCTCTGATGACATTGGCTACTAAACAAAAATCAAAGAGCCAGAAATGGGATATCTTGCTATGAATTATTGGTCAGGCGGCCTAGAAGTCTCCTGAACAACAGAGGATACTGTCAGTACTTTTCACTATCCACCGTAGCTACATGGTAAGAGCTTATTGCTGAAGACACCATTCACTTTGAATGCAGAACATAGAGAAATCATGGTGAACAAATCAGTAACTTCCTCCCTCCTGGCCAGCTTTCTTGGTGCCAGAGATACTATGCAGCTTTCTAGGGGAGAACAGATATTAACGGTTTTACCCAGTGCTGGATTCTACATACTATATAACTGACCTGACAGGCTAGGTGTGTCTACCAGTACAACAGCAGTATGACTGTCTTGAGAAAACCAACTGCTTTCTGGTTAGAAATGAGGTCTACTCCACAGTAAGAAATTCATTCCTTGTACTAGAAACATGGTTAAAGGCCCATGGCTAGTCATAGGCCCTAAGGAAGACCTGCTATTGTAATTTTGCTAAATGGTCACTTGTCAAATTAGCCTTCTAAATGTCTATATGTAATGCTTTCTATAATATAATAGCTTGTCTATAATAGCTTCTTTCTGAAGTGAGCAGAAGTCAATACAGAGGCTCAACTATTCAAGGTGCTGAGATTAATCGACTGAGCATCTTCAGCTCTAAATGGAACATCTTTGTTAGTGTCCTGCTTCCTACAGGGCTCAGGGAACATCATGGAAGGGGAGGCAGAGAGAACGGGAGAGCTGTAGGGTGCAGAGGGGTGCTGTGAGCTACTATTTCTGAATCCAACATGGTTACCATACTTAAGAACTAACAGCATCTATAGTCACTTATACAAGAGCTATATGAGCTCAAGCCAGCCAACGTTCTGGCATAGATGGTGGATGAGGAGGTTCCTCTCCTGAGAAACTGTCAGCCCTTGGTAGCTGCTGGAGAAACAGTGTAGCCTGGCAGGGTTCCCATGCTACAATGGATGGCTCCACATACATGCTCATATGTGCAACACTGACTGTCCTTAGTGAGTTAAAAATAACAAAAACAAAAAACAAAAGGAGAGGACATGGAGGCAGAGGCAGTCAGATTTCTGAGTTCGAGGCCAGCCTGGTCTACAAAGTGAGTTCCAGGACAGCCAGGGCTACACAGAGAAACACTGTCTTGAAAAACCAAAAAAAAAAAGAGGACATGAAGTTGGGAGGGGACATGATGTGGATCCAGGGAGAAGGTGGAGTATGGAACTGAGGGGTGGATACGATCATTATTTCACTGCATATATGTACAAAATTCTCAAAAACCATATTTTACGATTGGCATAGTTGAGAAAGAGGCCCATAACAATATGCGCCCCTTCTCTCTTCTTTGGCAGTGCTGAGTATTGAACCCAGGATCTTGTGGATTTGAGACAAGTACTCTACCACCAAGCTCTATTTCCAGTTCCAATCCCAGCTCCCAAGCTTTCTGAAGGATGGTTCCAAATGCTTTTACATTTAAATGCAAATGAGGCTGGGGAGTCGAGTCTTTGTTCTGAGTAGCCAAGTTCCCAGAAACCAATCTTGAATTCTGTCCCTATGGGGGCGGGGCGGGGAGGGGGGGGAGAGGAAATGTATTGGTAGATCCCAGGTTGTCTCTAATACACATCTCCACAGTTCAAAACGGTTCTTTCCCTCTGGAGCTGAGGTGGAGGAGGGGCAAGAACAGAGAGAACAGACTCCGAAAGAGCAATGGGAATAAACTGTGCATGATAATCAGGTTCCTCTTTCTCTTTAAAATTTGAGCCCAAGAATTCCATTTCATTCGATTTTTTTTTTAAACCACAGATCTGAGTTTAAGCCACAGAACTAACCTGTCAATCTCCAAACTCGGCATTTGCCAATGTACGTTTGTACCTGTAACGTCCAGACAGCACCCCTAACTATTATAGCATATATAAAGAAATGTAATAAGAGAACAAACATAGATGGTTTTCCTTATAAGTTTCTGGTCTGTGAAGACACCAAAGCTGTGTGGTAACCAGGTGACTGCGTGGTAACCAGGTGACTGCGTGGTAACCAGGTGACTGCGTGGTAACCAGGTGACTGTGTGGTAACCAGGTGACTGCAATAGCTGAACAGACTTCTGTGGATGCCTCAAGGTTGCGTTCCATCCTGGGGATGCTGGGTCTTCTCAGCGCTAAGAGGTTGTTGTTGTTGTTGTTGTTGTTGTTGTTGTTGTTGTTGTTGTTTTCGAGACAGGGTTTCTCTGTGTAGCCCTGGCTGTCCTGGAATTCACTCTGTAGACCAGGCTAGCCTCGAACTCAGAAATCTGCCTGCCTCTTGCCTCCCGAGTGCTGGGATTAAAGGCGTGCGCCACCACGCCCAGCTAAGAGTTTTTTAATCGGCAAAACCTGATGTGCAAGTAAACCAAGATTCCTTCTCCATCAGTCTCAGACTCACTAAAATTTGATATGGGTGTTAAATGTAACTTTTATTTCCCGACATGACAGAACACAGGAAAATGCCACTTGGGGCATCTTCGCTAAGCTTGACTCTCCGTACCTCCCTCTTCTGCATGCAAGACTGCACTTCAGACAGGGTATAAGCTTTCCGTTTTAATCACTCCAGTTTTCTCTCTTTGAGAGAACCTAATCTTCTCAAAAGTAGAGTAATGTTTAATCTCTCCAATGAACAATGATTCTTAATCTATCAGAAGGCAAGTAATTATAAAGACATTCTCGAATCTAAGGAATATAAAGCTAGGGCCACCTCAAATTCTAAATCCCGTTTGAGTTAATCTGTGCCATATATATAGCCATGATTGAGATCAATGAAATCTAATGAGGTGTAAAACACAATTTTTACGTAGGATTATGCTAACTCTTCTTAGACACTGGATTTAGTGACTTTGAGGTTAACTGAATTTTATGGCACATATTAAGCCAGTCCATTTCATTACATTCAGTCAGTCTTAAATTCTCTGTAAAAGATATACTTTAAAATATATGCATATCCTTTTTCAAAGACTTTTCAAATCAGCTGCTTTTCTGGAATATTTATTTATTTATTTATTTTTGTTTATTTTTAGAAATCAAGAAACAAATAAATAAAGCAGGATTCCAAAGTTTGTTGGAAAACCTAAGCAAAAATGAGAGCAAGAAAGTACACGTCCCTGAAATATCTGCCACTGGAAATGTTTTCTGGCTTCCACACCAAAGCCATCATCTCCGTCAGAGTCTGTTCTTGTGTTACATAGAATATATTTAATTACAGATAAATTATATGAGGCAAGCCATCCTTCACCTGTGGAGGAAAACCCTCAGTGGTTCCAAGTAAAATGCTAGGTTGTATTGTCTCAAGGTGGGACAGTTAAAGGAAACTTTGTTCTACAAGAGATGGATTGTTGGCTCATGGCAATGAGCAACATGGTTTCAGAGCAGCCTGAAGCTGAGTAAGATGTGTAGCCCTCTGTCCTCTAGAAACCAGTTGGCACAAAGCACAACCCCAATGGACTCTTCATATGACTGGCACTCCTCATTGCTCCTTGGTTTTTAAATACCCTCTGTTGTCTCAAAGTTTGAATTGTTTGCTAAAAAGATTAAAAGGCAAAGGTGACAGTAGTTTTAAAAGGATAAAAGAAACAAAATGAATCATTTTGGTATCTGAGAAGCAATGGCTTTTTATAAGAAAGAAAATATGATACTGCCAGCCTTCATGTCCATACTGGAAATACGTACAGCTATGCCTGTCTACTTATATAGCTAAAATGGCTTTCAGATTACAATGCAAATGTTAAAGTACTTTCAAGCTATCATATTATACTTCATTTCTGAACACAAAATATAGAAGCAAAAATGGTGAATATTGTTATTTGTTCCAATTTTTAGCACACTTGTTTAGCATGTGTCTAAGTGTGTTGACTACATGAATGTATGTATATCTGGTGCATGAAGTGCCTGCAAAAGTCAAAAGAGGGCATTGGATGCCCTAGAACTGGAGTCAGTCAGTTTTGAGCCAGCCCATGGGTTCTGGGAAATAAACCCAGGTCCTCAGCAAGAGCAGCAAGTGCTCTGAACTGTTGGTCCATTCCCCAGTCACTCTTTTTTTTTTTTTTTTTAAGTTTTGAAATTAATTAATTAAATAAATCAACTAAAATTAATTAATTCAAAAATTAATAAATTAGTGGACTTCATGAATGAATGAAACTAATGAATGAAAGCATATCTGGAAGCAAAGGTAGATTAACTTGTCTTCTTAGTTAAATTTGTTCTTTGACAATTTCATACATGTACGTAATGCTTCTGGGTTATGTTCATTCCCACTCCCATTACTGTTAACATGCTTACCTTACCTTACAGGTACCTTTCCTATGTTCCAGTCTTTATGATTTGTTTTGCGACCCAGTGAGTGCAATCAGGGCCATTTTTAAAATCATGTGTACTGTAGTACTTTGAATGAGAATCTTCCTCATAGGCTCATGTGTTTGAATGGTTGGTCCCCAGATAGTAGAACTGTTTGGGAAGAATGAGGAGGTGTGGCCTTGTTAGAGGACATGTAACTGCCCCCACCCCTGCCTGATTTCTGTAGATCAGGGTGTGAAGCTTTCAATGATTTCTCCAGCACCACACCTGCCTGCTACTACACTTTCTTTGACAGTGATCATGAAAGAATCCTCTAAAAGTCTAAGCAACCCCCCCTAATTCAATGTTCCCTTTTTATAAGATTTGACTTGGTCATGGTGTCTCTTCACAGCAATAGACAGGTATGAAATTATCCAGTGGATCAGGGTGAGCTCAGAAGTGGGTATATATCTCAAGACAATGATTCCTTCTCCTAGAACTCATTAGTAGCCAACAAGTCAACATAGAGGGTGAGAACTTCACGAGCCCCTCCCCTATCTAGCCATGGCTGGGGGCTGCTGAGAGGCCCAGATTTGCACAGAATCAGTACAAGTAACTAAAACCTCTGTGAGCATGTAGTTGCTAAGTCTGTGTTATCCCCAGAAGACAGTATTTCACTGTCCTTCACTATATCTTCTGGCCTTACATTCTTTCTACCACTTCTGCAATAACTCCCGAGCCTTAGAAGGGGGTTATAAATGCCCTGTTTATGACTGAACACTCAGCTTTCCCCTTTTCTCCACCCCTTGAACAGTCATGATGTTTTGCACTGGCTGGCATTTATTATAAAGAAAGCTTAAGAGTAAGGCTGAGGATAGCATTTGTGTCTGAGTACAAACCTAGATGTTTAGAAGGCAGTGTGACAGCATGTCAATTTAGATAAGCAACAGTCATTGCTGTTTGTTGCCTTTGAGGACCTATGACCTTCTCAGCTGTGGATTTTGGGCTGGGTTTATTGTATTAGACTTGAAATCCTTCTTGTGGAATGGGCAGGATTCTTGATTTCTATCAGAGATTATGGTTACTTAACGCCATCACCACCATGATACTGTTGAAAGGTAGGCATAGATTGCCTAGAGCACGCCATCACCGCCATGATACTGTTGAAACTGTAGTCATAGATTACCTAGAGCACTGTCACTGAAGTTCACAAGTTTCACAGCTGGTAAGAACTGTAGATGCTTTTTCTCCTCCAGTAGCCTACATAGCACATTCCACCATTATCAGAGTATCATGAATATAGAATATCATAAAAGAGAACTCAATACTTACCATCTTCTCAAACAATGTTTACTTACCACTTACCATAAGGTTCTATGTACTGAAAAAGCGTATGTGACTGTTGTGACTCAATACTCCAAGGCATGCTAATCATAAAACATATAGCACATTCCTCCACCCACCTGCTTCCTGGGTTCAAGGAGTGTTCATTCAAAGAAAGTCACCCTGATACCACCCTGACAGATGATGGAACCCACTATGCAAATGTACTATTGTTACAGGCTCATAAAAAACTATCTTGAGAAATAGCCTGCACAATTACCAGGTATTCCTTGTGACTCATGTGACTTTGTACTTCCTTGTGACTCTTAACTGGTATTTTCCAACAATGCCCTCCCTACACCTTTGAGTTGTGGTTTCTCCCTTTAAATATCTCCTTACCCAGCTACTCGGGGGGGGGGGGGGCACGGTCCTACAAACCTGTGTGGTGTACACTGTGGGTCCCAGAATTCTCTTGGAATAAAATTCCTCTTGCAGTTTGCATCAAGACCTTTTCTCATGAGTGATTTGGCGTGTCACCTCTCCTGAGTCGGAAGGTGAGGAAGTCCTCGAGTTCTGTGTCTTTCAGTACCATGTTATAATAATCAAGAAGCACACAGTCAAGCTGAAGGGATAAAGCAAATCAATGACATGAATATATGTATAAAAGGGAATTATCCCTGGACATCAGGGGAAATTAAATAAATGAAAAAATGTAATTATTATGATTATTAAGGTTTAAAATATTTTTATAAGCAGTTAAGAAATTTAACTACTAGTCAAATTAGGTATGATTGCTAATACAATGCATCAACTTGGCTAGGCTCTTATGCTCAAATATTTGGACAATCTATCTATCCATTCTTTTTTAAATTCTGAACTGCATTTGTGTGAAGCAAGACTCTATGGATCCCAAGAAGCAATAGCTGGAAGATTGAAAACACAGGGAAAAGTTCAGATGTTGCCTGTTTCCTGAGAGACAGCAATTAAATTCCACATTAAAGCAACTTATGAAAGCCAGAGCTTCCTGTTAAAACCCAGGAATGGCTAGGATTTGTGGAAAAAGTTCAGATTTAAAATTGAACTAAAAACAAAACTAAAATATACTTGCTCTAAAAAGATAGCAATCCAACATTCTTTAGAAACCAAGGGACTTTTTAGTAATTTGTCTGCCTGGTACCAACATTAACAAAACTATAATGAGTCCAGGGTATCTAAAACTTCTCATTCATTATTCCCATTATTCAATAAAAAATCAGTATGCATGAAGGAGGGAAAATACAAGTAACATGGAGCAAAAAAAAAAAAAAGATTAATAAAAGCAGATCCAAAATGTCTGAGTTGGAATTAATGAACTTTAATAACTAAGGGTATACCAATAAGGATATGAAAAAATAGAGATGGAGTGAAAAGATTTGGGGAGAAATAGTGCATTCAAAGGACAGAAGGAAAGCTGAACTGAAAGATACATTGTTTGATTTTTAAGTAATTACTGAGTGAGTTTACCAAAGATAAAACACTAAGAAAGAAATAGCCTGAATCTGTGTCAGTGTAAACAATGTGAACTGATACAAGACATCTTTGGATCTGCTTCTATTAACCTTTTTTGCTCTATGTTACATATACTCCCCTTCATCTTGCCCATTGATTTATGACTGAGAGAAGAAAGATTATAGAAACAAAGTATTCCAATGGCTTTGGGATAGTGTCAGGTGATATTATATATAGGTATAGGTATAGATATAGGTATAGGTACCTATGTATGTGTGTCAAAGAGAAGACATTTAAAAATACCAGTGAAACCTTAACAAAGAGTTATTTTTAACTTAATTAGAAACATCAACCTCACATCTAGTAATCTAAATCTCAAAATTCAAAGGAAAACAATGTCTAGTCCTGTCAGCTAAAACACTGAAGATGAAGCCTAAGGAGAAAGCTGGTCTAACCATCAAAGGAAAGGATGTTGTTACAGATGGAAAATCTTAGAAGAGTGGCAACTAGATGCCAGAAAAAGTAATTGTCAATTGAGAACTTTGTATCCTTTGGCATATGGAATGAAATTAAGGTAGTTTCATAAAAATGGAAGGAAATTCATAGCTGAACAAAACCATCCTTTAACAAGATTTAGGTTAGTTTCTAAGATTCAAGAAAATAATGTCAGCTATGGGTTCAGATCAACAACAACAACAAAAGAAAACCTAGAACACTGAAAATAACAAAGGTTTTTCTTTCTTAAATGTTGGGAACAAGCTATTAGATGTTTTAAGCAACAACAAAGGCAATGTATTTAGAATTTAAAAGATAAAAAATAAAGCTAAATTATACTTCAATAGTACAAATGACAATAGAGATAAACAGAAAAATTATGGTACATGATGCTAACTGAAGCTATGGTGGGATAATTTAAGAATACATCTTTGAATCCCTATGGGTTCCTTGAAAGCAGAACATGGGGAAATGTAACCAAATAGCCAATGGATAGGTGGAATGAAGTAACATAAAGCAGGATGAAAGGATAAAAGAAACAAAGAGACAAAAAGTAGCAAGATGCTAGTTAAAGTTAATCATGTGGATAATTACATTAAATGTTCATGGACTGTACCCTCCAATTAAAATGCAGAGATTACAGACTTGAAGAAAAAGGCAAAACCCAGCATACTTTATTCATAAGAGATATACTTTAAGGATAAAGACACAAATGGATTAAAAATAAAAGAGTGGTTTTAGTCTACAGTCTGTCATGTGATGTTCTTAAAAGTTGATACTCAGGCAAACATCAAACAATCAAACAAACAAACAAAAATCTGTACAAACTGAAAGCGTAACAAATTTGAGGTTCATCTGATGGACCTCAATCATTCCCAACATGCCAATTGAGAAACAGTAGGAGGAATACAGAAAATTATAATTTACCAGAACTGAAAATCAGTTCTGTGGGAATCAGTATAAAGAAACCTGCATTGTGGTTAATAGATTTGGGGCTTCCCAAGTGGATAAACCTGAAAGATAAAACCTGGTGAAGTCTACAGTAGAATGAACCTCAGACTTGTTTTATCTCCAGATGTTCTCACATTGGAGATCAGAGAACAATCTCTAAAGCCTCCTGGTGTGCTTAGAATTCATTTTAAAAATGGTAAGGCATTCTCTCCCTCTTGACATACCCGACTTGCTGAGTTAGGGACTCATTGACTGAGAGTAGATGGATACACCCAACTGTAGCCTTCTATGTAGAAGCAGGGGGATGATAACGTCTACCCTCTGAATTGTCCTGAGCCACTGATGGAGATGAAGAAAAAGAAACACAGATGTGCCTGTAAACTTCACAGCATGGGGCTACTGGTTCACCAGAAGTTCTTATCACAGGACTATAGAGCAAGCTTCCTCCCTATACCACCTTGCTAAAATCCACTTACTGCATCATCTGGACCTCTTAATGAAAAGTCACAGAGCATACTGAAGGACAAAACTAGTTCAGAAAACTGAAAAATACAATAGCACTAGAACCACACATGGAATTATCATAGTCCAAATGTAAAATAAATAACTAGGTTTAATTTTCCAGGATCTGAAAAGGAAGAAGACAATGTGTAGGGACAGTTGGATATGGTAAAAAGAAATGGAAATTCTAAAAAAAAAAAATTGATGAATTTTTTCAATAAACACAACATGAGAAACGAAGAATGGCTTTAGTGATGCTCCCAGTAGATTAAATGTGGCTGAAAAAAAGCACCTGTGGTATTAAGAATATGAAAACAAGAATTCACAGAGCTTAAAAAAAATAGTGAAAAACGTAGAATAAGATAGTCAAGAATTATTTAACAAAAGGTGCAATTTGTATATCATGGGATTCCAAGAGAAGAGGAGGAGGAGAAGGAGGGAATAGAAGCAACATTTGAAGCAATGATGATTAAAATTTCCTCAAATTAGCACCATATGTGAAACCACAGAAATGAAAGCAAAACAAACAAACAAACAAACAAACAAACCCAAGCAGGGCACCTGTCCAAAAAACAAAACCAAATATTACACTTAAGGAATATGGTGTTCCAATTGCAGAAGATCAAGGACATAGGAAAAGATTCAGAAAGAAGTCAGAGGAGGAAAACATTTTCTATCTATGGAAGATTAAATATAATAATGAGTGCTCTTTAAAGTGTGAGAAACTGCACAAAACAAGTATCTGAAGTGTTGAGAAAGAAGGTCACAACTTAGAATTCAATTATACATANGACTCCACCCATCCATCTATCTCCATGACTCCACCCATCCATCTATCTATCTCCAAGACTCCACCCATCCATCTATCTCCATGACTTCCACTAAATAGAAAAGGGAAAGGTGAGAAAGGATTTACTTGCTCAGAAAAAAAAAAAAATCCTGGAAACTTGTCACAAGTAAGCCTGCCTTGAAGGGAATTTTAAAAAGAAGTTCCTCAGAGAAAGAAAACAGTTATATAACCTGTGAGCTTAATGCTTCAAGAAACAGAGACTGTTAGAGAAAGACATAAATGATGTGGGTTCTGGGAGTCAAACTCAGCTCCTCTGAAGAGCGACAATCACTCGTAACTGCTGACTATTCTAACTTGATCTAAGACAACAAAATTTCAGAGCAATGGCAACCAAAAACACACGCAAAATGATTGGTATTCATGTGTGAGTGAAGTAAAAACCAATGATCGTATAGGGGAAGAGAGACAGACAGAGAGAGAGAGAGAAAGAGAGAGAGAGAGAGAGAGATTAGGACTCTTCTAATATTTGAAGAGGATTTTTACTGACTGTAAATGTATATTGGGAACTTTAGGCCAAACCATAAAAACAGTTTTAAAAAGTAAAATTAATTTTCTGAGAAAGGAGAGAAAATGGAGTCATAAAATGCTCAATAAAAACTACAAAAGAGGACTAGAGTGATGGCTCAGTGGTTCTGAGTTCCAGAGGTCCTGAGTTCAACTCCCAGCAACCACATGGTGGCTCACAACCATCTGTAATGGGATCCGATGCCCTCTTCTGGTGTGTCTGAAGACAGCTACAGTGTACTCATATACATAAAATAAATAAATAAACCTTTAGAAAAAAACTACAAAAGGAAGAAAAATAACATAAAACAAAATAATAACAAAAATGCAAGCAATAAAAAACATAATGACTATGGTAGAGATAGTATTTCAAGCATATAACTAAACATATAAAGTTAAATATTATACATATATAGTATTTTAACATTTATAAATGAATGGCTATTCTGGTTATTAATACATTATTAATTATTGTTAAAGTATATTAATTTAATTAATTATATGTCATAGTAAATAAAGTAATTGAATAAAAATAAGTACTATTAATATTAAACCATTATCAGGGTGGATATAAAACAACATTCAACTACTCATAATCCACAATAAACCTATCTTAAATGTAAAGATATGTGTAGATTAAGAGCAAAGAATGGAGAAAGACACCACTGCCTGGGACCAGGTGGAAGTCCAGGAGCTCTGCAGAACTGGCTCCACCCCTCACTGGATGCTCAGCTCTGGAGAGCTGGTCCCATCTCTCACCAGCTGCAGCAGCACTCAGGAGAGAGGGCCCTGAACCTCTTCCAGGCAGCACAGAAGAGCTGATCCTAATGGTGGGGGTTGCAGATGGGCCAACCCCAAGGGTGTGAGTGAGGGAGAGCTGGCCCAGCCACTCACAGGCAACAGCTCTTGGGAGAGTAGGCCCTGCACCTTGACTGGGCAGCACGATGGACCTGGCTCTGGAGGTGTGGGTGCGGGTGAGCTGAGTTGGCCCCGTGGGCATGAGTGCAGTTAGAGCTGACCTTGCCTCCTGTTGATGGCAGTATGAGGTGGCCTAGCTAGACCAGTGCTAAAGAGCTTGACCAGGTGATGTAGATAAGAGAGAGCCGACACACTGACCAGCCCAGCTACCACCTAGGCCCAGATGCAGGGCTGTGAGTTGGCCCACCTCAAATCTGTATCATCTGTGAGCAGCTGGAACATACGAAAGGACCAGTCCTGATGATTTAAATCTATAGGATCTCCATGACACAGGGCATTAACAAGATAACTGGTCATGGTCCGGTGAAGATCCAAAATTGATGGTGTAACAGAAGCCAAATGATTGTATCCAATGTATTAAGCCAAATAGAATCTCAGGGAGAAATTGACTTCATTATATAGAATTGTAAAGAGAGATATGGAAGTGAATCTCTCCATAGCTCGAACATTTAACTCTCCTATATCCAAAATGGATGAATTTAGAAGGCAGATAATACAGTGAAGTCTAACACCAACTTTAATAAACTGGATATATTTGGCAACTATATTATATTTTATTCAACAACATCAGAGTAAATATTCTCACCAAATATACAAGGAGCACTCAACATGATAAATGACATTCTGGGCCATAAAACACTTTAGCACATTTTTTGTTTGGTTTTTGTTTTATTTTGTTTTGTTTTTCATTTATAAATCATTCAATATTTATTCTTAGACAATAATAGTTTTGTTGTTGTTGTTTTGGTTTTTTGTTTTTTCAAGAAAGGGTTTCTCTGTCTAGCCCTGGCTGTCCTGGAACTCACTCTGTAGACCAGGCTGGCCTACAACTCAGAGATCCACCTGCATCTGCCTCCCAAGTGCTGGGATTAAAGGCATGCACCACCACCACCTGGCAATAATAGAACTGAACTAGGAGTCACTAAAAAAGAGTTGATAGGGAAATCTTAAAATATTTAAAGTTAAATAACACGTGAAAAAATGAGAGAAATCAGTAGTAATTGTTCTAATTTGAAGTAAAGGAAACAAAGTAGAAGAGCAAGGAGGGTGGGAAATAGCTCAAGTGATTCTAAGAATGACACTGGTGATAGTAAGTGCGTAAGAAGAGAAGGGGGTTTTAAATTGATAATCTAAGCACCTTACAAACACTTGAAAGAAGAACAAATTAAATCAAAAGTAAGTATACTGAACAAAGTAGAGTTTAAATCAATGAAGTTGAAAAATTGCAAGTCAACCAAGAAAAAAAGCAATGAACCCAAACAATGCCAACTCAGCAAGATCAATACATTGATAGACCCCTTACGAACAAGAAAAAGAGAAGACAAAATATTATTAAAATTGTAAAGGAACAAGAAACTGCATTGTGAATCTCTTAGACATAAGCGTTTTGAACAACTTTTGGTTTACCAATCTGACAATATAGATGAAATAGATCAATTCCTTGAAAGATATAATCTACAAAAACTTAATTAATTAATATTAGGCTGTCTAATAAGTCTGTAATCTATTGCACCAAGTCAAGACAGGTTTACTGATGAATTCTGTGAAATATTTATATAAAAATGTATCATTTCCCAATAATCTCTTTCAGAAAATGGAATTGAAACCCTTTTGAATTGATGATGAGAATCTAGCATTATTCACATGTCAAAACTAAATAATACCATACTTTAAAAAGAAAAATACAGAGCCTATTTCATAAAAATACATGCAAAATTTCTCAACAAGAGGTTGGCAAATTGAATCCAACAATGTATCCTAAGAACTAGGTATGAGGATAATATGGAATTATTTAATTTGGGGCATGTATGGCTAGTTCAACATTTGAAATCGATTAATGTAATCCATAATATTATCAGGCTAAAAGAATAAAAATTACCCACGCATATCAATACATAAAACCTCCTTTTTTTTTTTATCTGATATATGCTTTGTAAAGTGAGACCAGAGAAAGCCTAGCAAAAAGAAAACATATACAACCACACTAAATGTATATTTTAGGGGAGAAATACAGATTTCTCACTAAGAACTGATACAAGACAATTCTTTTAAGTGCTTCTTTTTGAAGTCTTATCAGAAGTCCTGGAAAATGTGTAAAGAAAAGGAAAATATGTGGTATTTGATTAGGAAAGAGTAAATTAGACTCCTTTTGCTCCTGGATGGCATGATAATAGGATTAAGAAACTGAAACAATGGACAACCCCCTTTTTTAAAACTACCGAGCAGTTTTGACAAGTTGCATGTAAGGTACAGAGATAATAATTCAATTATCTTTCTATAAATAAACAATAGAGGAATAGAGGATTTTGAAAGAAAAAAATAATACAAACCGTCTATTATTAGTTCAGCATCTTCAAAAATGAAATGATTCAGTATAAATCTAGGAAAACATTCTTAAGATCTATGTGAGGAAAATTAAAACAAAGACAAAACAAAACCCAGCTCCGAGGAAATGAGGAAATGGACGGGTGGTCCACATTCATGGATGACAAAGCTCTATATTGTCAACATGCCGTTTTCATCATCCTTACCTATACATTTAATGTTTCCAACATAAAGCTCTTTAAGTTATTTTGTGGGTACCAACACACTGACTCAATGACTCTGAAAGTTGATGATAGATAACCACCCAGAATAGCCAAAGCAATATTATAGATGAGAAAGAGCAGATGATTGATACCACATGATCTGAAGATGCCACAAAGCTACAGTAACCCAGACACTGTTTAATCAGTGAGAGAAGAGAAAGATAGGTTGATTAGTATGATAGGGTATCTAGAACCAAGCCACACCAATAGAAACAGCTAACTCAAAAGCAACAATCTAGATGCCATTGGGTACTATGTAATCATTATGAGAAAAAAAAAGAAGAAAATATTTTATTTTGGATCCTAATTTTAGTGATTACAGTTCACTGGCTTACTTGTTCATGGGCCTGTTTTTTGGCACAACATTATGGAAGAAAGATGTCAGGGAGCAGAAATGCTTACCTCTTGGCAGCCAGGAAGCTGAGAAACTTGACCAAGAGAAAATGTATCACCTGAGGGCCTCTAGCCAAGTTCTGTCTACTGGGGACCAGCCCTTCAAGACAGGAGCCTTTGGGGGGGGGGGTCTTTGTATTTAAATCCCAAGAACTGTGGCATTGCTTCTATGTTTAGACATACATGTAACAGGCATGATGCAAAAAGAAATAACAACTCTACGTGACCTCATCAAAATTACTTTTTTTTCATAATTAGTAGTGAAATGAGATGAAAGAGACTAGGAAGGATCAAGAACCAATAAATTTGCCATCACTGATATTTAGACTATTATCAAATAATTGATGTAATCCTGAGCAACTCATTGCCCAAGGTCATGAGATGTTTCATCTTTATTATTTCTAAATAATGTGTGGGTTTTGTTCTTACTGTTCATTTGGTTAGTTTTTTTAAATAAATTGAGCTTTTGTTGCATGAAGATATAGAATTACTATAGAATATGCATCCTGTGGGGGGGGGGAGTATATGGGCTTATCTCTAAAATAAACCACATACTAGATCATAAAGCACGAAAAGGTTAAATAATCAAGAGGCCTATGAAATGGTACATCAAAGAATTGCAAATAAAAGAATGGTAAAAATTAGAAAGACAAATGATAATTATGGATATCAGTGAATAAATAAAAGCAGTAGAAACCATGGTGGATTGACGGCTTGTTAAAGATGCACTCAAAAGAAAAGTAAAAATTTGCCGGCGAAATCTGTAGTGTGTCCTTTAAATGGTTGCCTCAAACTGAGATCAACTCAAATGATCATCAAAATGAGAATGGATAAGGAAATTGTGGTATGTTCACTCAATGGAATTTAACTTAGTAACACAAAAAGAGCACACTTCTAATACCTGTAAAAAATCACTGCTGAGTCTCAGAAACATTGTGTCAAGCCTGGTTCAGTTCTCACCATACATACAATGGCTCACAGTCACCTGCAATTCTAGGTCCAGGGAATTTGATTCCATCTTCTGTCCACCACCAGCACTAGGCATGTTCTCATACAGAATAAACAACACACACACACACACACAAACACACACACACACACACACAAATTAAAGTGAGCATCCATTATTTAATCCTACTGATATAATGTTGGAAACAAATTTGTTTCCAGAACACTGGTTGTTTCATAGAAGAGAAGTTAAATCAGAAAGCCCTATAAACCGAAAATTTCTGAGTTGTAGAACTCATGTATGTAATGATTTCAAACATTATGAATGGTTTACTTAAGGGCTATGATTTTATTACATGTAAATTATAGCTCCATAAAAAATAATTGCAGTAGGGGAACAAGGGCTTCTTACTTTTCTTATCAGAAATAAAAATCCCACCTGCAGTTATTCTCATGATTTGAACAAAATCCTTATCTATTTCTCCTTCTTTACATAAATAACAGAATTATCTGATGTGAACAGTGTTAACAGAATTGGTATCAGGTTAATGGTTTTGAAGGGAGAAAGTCCAGGAAAAAAGTGAATGAACCATATTATCTTAGTCTTGTAAAGATGCAAGTTGAATTTTCATACACTTTGGAGGAATGGAGACCCTTGTAGATACTCACAAATAAAGTGACATCACTGCGTGCAAGTGCTGTTTAAGTCATCTTGCTTTCTATTTCTCTCTTCCTACTCTTTTTCCTTCTTTGGGGAACTCTATTAGAAGGGAATTCCAAGTTCTAATTCTGTCTCTAGTCTTACACAATGGGATGTCAAGAAATTTCAGAGACTGCCACTGTCTTGAAAGGGAAAGCAGAATCACTAGTATCTATTAGAAATCTGCCCTACGGTGGTGGCACACGCCTTTAATCCCAGCATTTGGGAGGCAGAGGCAGGCAGATTTATGAGTTTGAGGCCAGCCTGGTCTACAGAGTGAGTTCCAGGACATCCAGGGCTATACAGAGAAACCCTGTCTCGAAAAACCAAACCAAACCAAACCAAACCAAACCAAACCAAACCAAACCAAACAAAAGAAATCTGCCCTAAAATAATTTACATTTTTTAGCTTAGAGGTCCTTACCCCAATGTATATTTTACTTACTTATATATCAAATTCAGCAAACATTTTTGTCAAATGCAAAGGTAAAGTAATTATTTCCACAACACAGTCAAGGCCATTTCGGTCAGATTCCTTTAACTTGAAAAATCCTGCCAGCCTTGTTTTAGAGAGTTTGATGACTCTTTTCAACTCTGTAGAAGGAGGCTGCCAGATGTATTGCTGTGTTCACATATGTGTATGCATGGGTGAGTAAAGTAATTAAATGATCCTTTGGTCGTTTGCTAAACCCTTACAGAGAGACTTTGTTAGGAAACTTGGCATCTCCTCCACTGCTACTCATGCCATTTCTCTATTTCCACCCAAGTGTTTGGTGTCTAAAAATTATACTTAGAAATTAATTTACCTTATGTCAACTGATGAGTGAAATTTATCTTAATTTGAATAAACCACAAATGTCCATTCATTGATTATGGCTCTTGTTAAGGCTCCACGCCAAGAAATAGCAGGTGTCTGGGCCAGAGTTGACTCAAACATAAGATGAACCCTTTCCTGATGTTCAAAAGCTATGAATCTGACTTTGGGCCAAATATCTCTTGGTTTTTCTTGTCTGGAAAGGAAGAAACCTGACTAAATGGGATGTAACTTTCTGTTCTAGAGTTCTGTGGACATTCATTGATAGCCAAGGAAAAGATTACTTATACCACAGTAGGACCTTTGTATAAACATGAAAAGTTAAAACCAGAAGGATGCTTTGGCCACGTATCAGAGTCTAGCGTATTATAAAAGCAGTGATGGATATGGCCTTTATCTTTAAGAAGCCTATCTTCTAGCTTGGGCCAGAGGCTAACATAAACAATAAAAGCTAATGGCAATATATAACAAAGTAGAAACACATTACCTAAGTGCTAAAGGTTAGAGGCATGACCTTAACTTCTAAGTGATGACTTCCAGCTACAGCTCTAATAGACATCGTATCCCTAGTGTTTCTTTCTTGCCCATAACGTTTTACTGTAATATGGACCAACTGATTTTGTTCCATATTCTCAGCAGCCACACAGAATCACAGCAAATTGACAAAATAGCAGCCCAGGATTCAACAGTAACTTCCTGAGTTCTGCATTACAAATCAAACCTCAAGTGAGAATTCTATTAGAAGGAAAGATGGTAGAAAATGAGGAAGAATTGCTATGTAACATAGGAGGATTTTTCTCCACAAAGTTAAAAAAAAAGCCCTTTAAACACTGCTTCACTTTGTTGGTTTCGTTCTACAGTTGAGTGAAAAATCTCTAATAGGATTGGCCTAACAAGGCACAATGTAAGATATTTACTACCTATGTGGTTACCCAACAGAAGTAGTTCATGCCTTTTACAGGAGATACATGGCTTCAAGTAGAGGAGAATGTCTATACTGTTGTCCTTGTCTGCAGGGTACTGTAGCTCTGCTGCTAAGAAACAGGGGGACGACATATTCTCTTCCCATTCATCCCCCAGTATTCCTTTCTCTCAGAGTAGCTTGTGTTTTGATTCTTTTTATCGACTTTGTTGTTGTTTAGTTTTTATATTCTTTAATCCTCTTTATTAAAAAGAAATGAACTTTTAGAAATAAACATTTTCATATGTAGAAAATTTCATTTGGCAGCGTTTTAGTTAAACTTCAAACACATTGTAATAATATAGTTCACATAGATCTTTATCTGATAACAGTCTTAGCATGAAAGAAGGAAGTTTAAAATTCCTTTCTGAACTGTGCTTGGGAAAGCTTTGTGACACAAGCTAGTCTTGGTCATTCTGGAAGAGAGAACTTCAGTTGAGAAAATGCCCCCACCAGATTGTCCTATCCACAAGCCTGTAGTGCATCTTTTTTATTAATAATTTATGTGAGAAAGGCCCAGATTACTGTGGGGGCGGGGGGTAACATCTCTGAGCTGGTTGCCCTGGGTTCTATAAGAAAGCAGGCTGAGCAAGTCATGAGGTGCTAGCCAATAAACGTCTCTCCTCCATGGCTTCTACATCAGTTCCTGCCCCCAGATTCCTACCCTGAATATCCACAGTGATGGATATGATATGGAACTGTAAGTTGAAATAAATTCTCAAATTTCTCCCAAAATTGCTTTGAGTCATAGTGTTTTATCACCGTAACAGAAACCCTAACTAAGACAAGACTTAGTATAACAAATGCTTTCTGAATCCTTACCTTCCTATTCAAGATGTTATCCCTTTCTTTCCAATTTGACATGGCTTAACTATGCCAGTGGTCAGGAGATAAGAGTTGACAAATTGGGAGGAAAAATTGTAATTAAAAAAGAACACAGTATATCTTTTACATCTTTAGGAATATCAGCTGAAAATATAAAAACCAACCTGCCTTCCTTTTTTCCTTCCGTCATTCCTTCTTCTTTCTCTCTTTCCCTCCCCCTCCCTTCCTTCCTTCTTAGCTCACTGTAGCCCCTAAATTCTATCAGTATTCTTGACTATACAACATAGTTAGAATGCACCTAGCACACAACCAGTTCCCACTGCAATATATCCCAAATGTTTTCTCTTAAAATTCAGTCCAGGTTTTCTGAAATTGAAATTCACATGCAACTCATTTGTAGGATTGAACATACATCTTATAGTACACACTGGCATTAAATTGAAATGTGAAGGATGAGAAGTCATTTGCGTGGGCAGGAAGCCAAATCATTCCTGGAGTTCTGCATGCAGGCAATAATTTACATCGACAGGTAGAAAACATGTTATGTGCTCTTGGTACAACGATACCACAAAGCCTGGCCATGACTCATAACTCAGCTAGCATTTATAAATGCTCAAAAAATGTGGGAAAATGGATGAAAACTTGTTCCTGTCTGAACTCAAAGACAACAGAGTCCTTGAGATCTGACAAGAGAATAATGGATCAGGAGCAAAATAGAGGATGAGTAGATAGATAGATAGATAGATAGATAGATAGATAGATAGATAGATAGATAGATAGATAGATAGATAGATAGGACAGACAGACAGACAGACAGACAGACAGACAGACAGAGTAAGTGAGTGAGCTTTGGGTTTTATCTTCTGTCATCTCTGGAACCATTCAGGGCTTGAAAGAAGAGTTAGTGAAATCTGTTATTGTATTCTTTGCCTCATTTATTTAACATAATGTAATTGTTACTATTGTTAATCACTGTGATCAGTTCTAATGTTTTTCCTTCTCTCTATTTCCTTTGAAATTGTTGACTGTGAACTAAAGAGCTTCAATATAAGCATTTCCCTTAAAATTAGTGACATTTGTTTTCTGTTAACAGCTGGTGGGAGCAGGCTAGACAGAGGGGAATAAAAGGACAAGCCACAGTCAGTGGCCTGCCTAATGCCAGCATAGTCAAAATTCCAAGACAATGATGACTATAGCCTTATGGTGAATAGCTCTTTTCCAGAAACAAATTGTAATAGTTTTTCATTTTCCTGAATAACAATTGATCCTTTCTTTCCTTGAACTTGTCATATCTTCCCCTAAAGCCCTTTTATACAACATTTTTTTTTTTGGAGGAGGACACAAAGAAACAAACAAACAAAAGGTGAAGGACTTCAACCTTCAGTCCAGTTAGCCAAGAAACAAACAAAAGCAGCAACTGAGCATGCCTAGACCGGCTTCCTCTACCAGCTGTGTCCTATTGGGCACACTGCAAAGATGCTGTCTTCTTTCTCAGTCACTGTGTGCACCCACCAGCTGTCCTACTGGGTCCCCGGTGTGCACTACAAAGTGAAATCAGGAATGTTCTGCTGTGTTGTGATAACAAAGTGTGAGCTGCTGGTGGATCAAGCTGTTTCTCTCCAGACACTTAGCTCAAAAGGTCTGGGTTTCTGGACAGTCCATCTTGTTCTTGTTTTCTTGGCAGTGCTCACAGCAGCCCTCCTGTGACTAGGGCAAAGTTTAAATCTTGAATTGGGAAGAGTCTGGGGCAAGTTCCCACAGGTGGTACTGTTCAAATAGTCGCATAAAGTGCTTCCTTTGTCGTTAAAACCAACCCTGTAATCGGTCCCAAGTGAAATGGGGCATTGTTTCAGAAACACCAAAGTAGGTGGCTGTGTTAACAGGACAAAGGCAACTTTGTGTGATGAGGCAATTGTTGAATAAACTTGGTAAACAGTAACCTGTGAATAGTATGAAAAGCTCAAAACTCAAATACCAGATGTTACTCAATTTCCATTGTGGCTAGGTTTTAACCATCCTTTACAAGGTGTCTGTGAATATGAAAGTCAGAGAGGAAATTATGTTCCTCATCTGAAGTACACAAAAGACAGAGAACTGTTTGCATGTTTCAATGTGTCCCTCCATGCTGAGACTGTTCCTGGGGACACAGTAGGCCCTTCACTGTTATGTGAAGTAAGACATAGGATGGAATAAATTCTTGTCCACTGTTATCCCTTAGACAGTATTAATGGCATATCTTAGCTTTCTGAATGATATACACACCTTTAATTCCTTCACAAATGTTTGTTGCATATCAAGAAATAGTATCTAGCAAACTCCTCAACTTTTCTAGCCTCAGTTGTTCCAGTTACTGTGAGACATGCCGAGATCTCTCTCCACACACAGCCTATTATTGTCTGTTTAGATAAGAACTGCATGGAAGTAGTTGAGTAAGGTAAATGCCCATTACAACAATTGTTAAGTCGACTTAATTCAAAAGGACGCTGAAGCATTGACTCTTTTTCCATTTAAATAAGAGGATATCTCCCCCCCCCATGCTCCTCCATTCTTTCTTTAATTCTGTGAATTCAATGTGGGTTTTGTTTTTTTTTTTTTTTTTTTGACATTAGTTCTCCTCACATTCTCAATCATCTTTTCATATGAAATATATTAGAACAGTTTGCTAGTTTCTGGTAAGATGATTTCCGGAGTCAACCCTGGTGCTTTCTGAACTGAGAGTCCTTGCTAATTTAATTTATAGCTAGGTGTCAGGACACACCTAAAATCCTCAGGCCTTAGGAGGTTGGGACAGGAGGCCTGTGTCTGAAGCTAGGCAAAGCTACATAGAGAAAACCTATCCCAAAGTAAAGTAAACTTTTCCATACGCAGACTCTTATCTCTTTACAGGGAGCTACATTGATTTGTTTGATTTAAACTTCAGACAGTCATAAACCACGCTAATATGGGTGAAGACAAACACCCCTTTTGTGTGCTGAGATTTAACACAGGCTTTGCCTGTGAGTGCTTTCTGCTGTGTCTACTCCACCAAGACACCGGTAGGAAGAGTACCATGGAGAAGACCATAGAAACAGGATTGCTGACCTCTCTCAGGATCCTTCACTGCAAGGTCTCTCAAAACCTAGTGACACAAAGGACTACGGAGGAATTATGGGAAGACAAAAAAGACACTTGTTCTGTCTTTCAGAAACAATTAAGGCAAGGAGATCAGAGTGTCGAGCAAGAGATAGTAGCAATCATTTCAAAGAATAATAAATAACTGGTAGGGCCTACTGACAAGTAAAAATGAAGAGTCCTTTGACAAAAATAAACGTCAGAACATTGACTGCAGACCAGTGAACAAGGGCCTGTGATGTTGTTCAACTAGTGAATGAGCTATTTTGAAGCTTCCAAGAATCCCTTATTCACTTGTCTCCTACCATAGTAGAAGCCCAGGAACCTGGGCTCAACTGGGATTCTAGCCTAGGAAACAAGTGCACGGTACACCCAGCCAGGCGGTCAGTGTCACTGGAGATCTGGATGGGAGCTTTGTAGTTCCAAGAGTGCGGGAGCCAGCTGTGTGGTCTACAATCAAAACTAGACTGAAAGAACCACAGTAATGAATTCTCAGAGAGATACTCTTTAGTTCAAGAGGAATTTGACTGCTGGTTGGGGTGGGGGTGGGGGAGCCAGTGTGCTTTGTGTTAATAAAATGCCACTTTGAATGGAATGAAGAGGCTAAAACATGGCTTAGGAAAGCAAATGACAAGTCTACACTTTGGCTGAAACATAAATCTTTCTATGGCTTTTTTAGGCCCTGTCCTCTTAAATGCCAACAAGATACAACATTACTCAGGGAGAACTGTCTACCATGAATATAGACTTCTACACAGTTACTAATATTGTACAGTGGGTATATGGGAGTGCTAAGAAGTAGGTGAACTTTACAGAGGTTAAAAGTGCCTGGGTGGATATGGCCACTCAGCTACTTACTATGTGACCCACCGCCCCCACCCCGCTCCCCCAAGCAACAAATACAATGCTTTGTGCCCTCACAGTCCTCCTAACAGTGCCTACTGGACACAGTTTTGTGACAATTAAATAGCTTCATAATCCTAACACATGAAAAGATTTAGTTATGGTGCAATGCTATCCCAATTCTATTAAGGCAGGTAAGACACTGGAATAGCAAATTCATCTGGGTATAGAAAAGGAACTCAAAGCTAGGAAGGTAACAGGTACATATACTCTTCAATGCCAACTAGGTGTTTTGAGAGTGGATAAGACGTTATTTAACAATGGGAAATAGTTGTAAAGCCAGAACCATAATTTAGAGACCTAATTTACTCAAATTAATAAGACTTTTATGAACTATGGGCATTTTTTTCCCATTAAACTTCAAAGTAAGAAAGATTTAGAGGTATTGTTTCAAAAACTTTTAAAGTTTGATATCTAAAATATCATTTTAAAAAATCCCACCATGTTTTGGTCATTTTCATATTCACCAATACTGAATAAAATCAATATGAAGTTCATTTTCATATCATTTTAGCCATTTCCTTACATTATTCTCTCTGCTGTTAGTGAACAGGGGCCACCTCACTGCAAGTGCAGGCAAAACGCATCCTGCTGGAGCTCTTTCCGTCTCATCTACCAATGCTGAATGTCTGGTATTGAAATAATTATTCAGTACGGCCCAGGGAGCAATTTCCAGGCTATTATTTACTGTAGAGTCCTGATTGATGACAGTTTTGACTGAGTCAGGCAAATTTGTGTATTCAAGGGGATGGGCATGGGTCATTGTTGGAGAAAGTTTTAGACACCAGAAATTGGCCAAGTTTTAAAGCACTGTACAGTTGGGATTTTCACGAATGAGAAGCTTTTCTGTTGCTGAAATAGATGGAACCAAGGAAGATGTTCTCATTGCAGGAAGATTTGAGTCTCAGATGTCTCTAAAATCAACCTTCACTCATTGGTAGACTCTAAGCTTGGTTACAGGACCTAGAACATGGAGGGTCATTTCCTCATTGGCATTTAGCACACCTTTACTCTTCATCTATCTGCCACACAGAGTTCCATACACCTAGCCCTTATAGGACCCATCCAGTGTGAAATGGAAGTGTCGAAATCTGTTCTTCAGGGTTTTAGGCTCTGAAGATTTCCTTAATAACCTAATTCAAGGACAAGATGATTTTGTTCTTTTGTTTTTCAAATTTGATTGAGATCTCTCTGAGATACTTCTGGAAACATTAGAAGTGTCATTCCACCCTAGCCACTTGGCAGCAAGGAAAGCTGGACCAGTTTGTCTAGTTGACATGATGTGCATCCTACACAAAGCTGAACTGAATGACTCATCCTCCATCTTTATCCATTTGTATGTAATGCTTTCAAACTTTCATTTCCAAAGCACATTTTAAAGCATCAAGCCAATATATTAATTTCAGAGAATGGGCCACTTGGAAGTAAAATGAAAAAAAAGAATGACTTTCTGGGATCCTAATAGATAGTTATATAATAGAAGTCTACTCGTCTAAAATTAAGAAATCATGGATGATGCTTTCTGGGTATCTCCTACAAGAACATATCCTCTATATTTCTTAGTCCTTCCATGATAACGCCAGGATCCAATTCAAATCCTGGCTTATTGAGATCACTCATAGCTTAGGAAATATCTCCGTTGAAGTCTAAAGGAAAATAAACTCTTGAAGGTTAAAAACTGTTAGTCTTCCACCATAACTGGCATATACACATGCCTTTGAGTTTTCTTAAATTAAAAGACTCAGGAGATTGCACATGGAAATCTGGATTTCTAGTTTCTCTTTGGCAATTCTGAAGGTGAAAAAACAATAATAAACTTGGCATACTATACTGGCTGGGGTTCTTCAGACAGAATATGGCATCTCCTAAGTGTTCGGGAAAGTGTGACAACTCACGTACCACTGGCATACGTTTTCTTCTTGGTCTCACAGTTATTGGAAGGGATGGGGTCAGAAATATGTGCTCCAAGTCCATTATGCTTTGAGGAATCGAGTATCCGTCGATTCTGATACATGGATTCACATAGATTCTGAGGAACACACTCTACGGGAACTATAACCATACGGAGTTCAAAGGTAGAAGAATCTTACACGGTACTTACACACTGGCTGACGGTGGTGACACAGGAGAGTCAGTTCCCAATACGACGAGAGTGTCCTTCTTTAGTTCGTCCGTATGAAAAATTTCCAGATGCTTTGCAATTCTGTTTTCTTAGGATTCGTCTGTTTTTAATGAGGTTCTTTTTCCTAATTTTTCTCTCTTGTATTAAGGTTTTTGATCTAGGAATAATAACTAATCATGACAAGTTGATGCATAATTTCAAACAATTGGACATTTTTAGGTTGTAAGATAATACTACTTTTTTAAAAAGTATTTTGAGAAATAATGTACATACTATAAACTATATTTAAAGTATACAAATCAAAGGGTTTTACATTTTAATTTTATTATGTAAGCATGCTTAACATGCAATCTACTATGTTCATCTTTTGTTTTCATTTTAAATATACAAACACAGAATTGTAGACTGCAGGTCCAGTATTCCACAACAGATCTCCCGAGCTTATTTCCCTTGTTTAAGTGACACTATGTATTCATTGGTAAACAATCTTCTCCCCTCCCTCCCCGCCGCTATGATCTAATTAATTGAATTTATAAATCCAAATATGTATAATACCTCATATAACATGCAGCATTTTTCTTTAGCTGACTTCTTTTGCTTATTATAATATCTTCTAAGCTCATTCATGTTGTTGCATCCCAAAGACTATTCCTCTTTCAAAGTATAAGTTACCTGCTCCTTACCACGATGGGCTGTAATCCTCCAGACTGTGAGCCAAAATAACCTCTTGTTCCTTTAAGGTGCATTGATTCTTGTCAAGTATTTTGTCACAGTTGTGAGAAAAGTAATTAGTATACTCATTAATCTTGTGATGGACAATTGGGTTATCCCTGTCATGGCCATGAGGAACATTTGCAGTGAAAATGGATGTTTTTAATTTCTTAGGGAACCGTCATCTTGTTTTTCTTGGCAATTCTATTTTTTTCATTCTTACCAATATCGTCCTAAGGTTCCAGTCTTCCCATATTCTCATGAATTCTTCTTTGTTTTGACATTAGCTATCCTGACTGTGCTGGGGATATCTCATTGTGTCTTAGTTAGGGATTCATTGCTGTGAAGAGACACCATGACCAAGGCAGCTCGTATAAAGGACCATGTCTAATTGGTGCTGGCTTATAGGTTCAGAGGTTCAGTCCATCATAATCATGGCAGGAAGCACGGCAGCAGTGCAGGCAGACATGGTGCTGGAGGAACTAAGAGATCTACATCTTGATCTGAAGGCAGCCAGGAGGAGACTCCCTTCCACAGGCAGCCTGGAAGAGGGTCTTTTTTCCACAGTGGGCAGAACCTGAGCATAAGAACCTCAAAGCCCACCCGCACAGTGACACACTTCCTCTAACAAGACTATACCTCCCCACAAAAGACTACACCTCCTAATGTTGCCATTACACATGGGCCAAGCTTATTTAAACCACCACCCATTGTGATTTTGATTTGTATTTGTTTATTAACGTTGATGAATAAACTTAACTAAGGAGGCAAATGATTATATGCTGAAACATTTATTTTAAAAAAACCAAAGAAGACATTAGCAAATATAAAGTTATACATTCATGAATTAATAGATTTAATATTATAAAAATGTACACATTGTCCAAAGTGATCTACAGGCTTACTGTAATCTTTATCAAACCCTGTAGCATATTTGTATAGATATAGAAAAACAGTTCTACAGTTCATGCAAAACTACAAATGATCTTTTTTTTAAAGGATTTTTTTCCCTTGTTCCCGTCAACCCCGCTCGCTCTGCTCGACCCCGCTCGCTCCGGCCAGCCCCACTTGCTCCCGGCCGCCCCCGTACGGCCCCCGCTTGTTCCAGCCAGCCCCGCTCGCTCCGATCGGCTCAGCTTGCTCCGGTTTGGCCCCGCTCATTCCGGCCCTGCTAGCTCCGGCGTCCCCGCTTGCTCCGGCCATCCCCATTCGGCTCCGCTCGCTCCGGACAGCCTTGCTTACTCCGGTTGGTCTCTCCAGTCCAAGGATTCATTTCTTATTATTCTTCATAAGTACGCTGTAGCTGACTTCAGACGCACCAGAGGAGGGCGTCAGATCTTGTTACGGGTGGTTGTAAGCCACCATGTGGTTGCTGGGATTTGAACTCATCACCTTCGGAAGAGCAGTCGGGTGCTCTAACCCGCTGAGCCATCTCACCAGNTTGGTCTCTCCAGTCCAAGGATTCATTTCTTATTATTCTTCATAAGTACGCTGTAGCTGACTTCAGACGCACCAGAGGAGGGCGTCAGATCTTGTTACGGGTGGTTGTAAGCCACCATGTGGTTGCTGGGATTTGAACTCATCACCTTCGGAAGAGCAGTCGGGTGCTCTAACCCGCTGAGCCATCTCACCAGCCCCCTACAAATGATCTTTAAGAGGAAAATACATCCTTGACAAATTACAGAGCTGGAGGCATCTTAGTACCTGGTTAAAATCCACTATTATACAAACAATATTAATCAAAACAGCATGGCATAAAAACAAATATGTAAACCAGTGGAATGGAATAGAGTGCCCAGGAAGAAAAAGAAAAGTTTACAGTTAACTTATCTTCAGGAAGGGACTGGGAATACAAAATGGAGAACGGTTAGTTTCTTCAACAAGTGTTCCTGGGAATCTTCATAACCACATCAAAAGGATAAGTTTGGGCACCTGCTTACATCAAATATAAAGTGAACTCAAAGTTGGTTAAAGAATTAGGTGTGAGACCTGAAATTGGGAAACATCCCAAAAGAACATGGGGAAGAAAGGTTTCTCAAGGTTGGTTTTCTTGTTGGTTGGTTTCAACTCCTTCTTTTCCTCCCTCCCTGATTCCTTCTCTCTCCCCACTTCCTTCCTCTCTTCTTCCCTCCATTGACAAGATCAATGCTTACACTTCAGTAACTCCATCCGCTTAGTTAACTCTTCTGTGGTATGAGAAGTTCAACCTAATTACTTAGTCCAGCTCTTCTCAGCTCATTAGCTAGACATAGCTCTATTTGTGGACCTTTAATCCTAGTCCAGTAGTTGTGTATCTGTTCTTTGGCCAACACCACACTCTTGACCATTGTTCCCCTAACATCCTTTGTAAAATCAAGAAGTCTGAATCCTGCCAAGTTGTCTTTCTTTTACAAGATTGTTTTGTATTTTTTCTGGGATTCTGGGAATTTCATAAGGATATCACAAGCAGCTTGTCAGTGTCCTCAATGGCCTGCGATTCTGATGGAGATGCAGTTGAACCAGAAGGTCAATTTTGGGAGAATTGCCATCTTAACTGGCCTTGGTTTTCTGATCTGAAGTAGAGTAATTTATCTAGCTCTTAAATTTCTTTTGATGATAATTTATCTCCTTTTTCTCTTTGTCAGTCCAAATAGAGGTTTCACAATTTTGTTGACCTTAAAAAAAAAAAAAAGCTTTTACTTTCAACAGCTTTATGTCAAGTTTCTAATCTCTCTCTGCATGTATGTATATATATATATATATATATATATATATATATATATATATATATACACAAATATGCACATTGCTGGGGATTAAACTCAGGATCTTGCATATGCTAGATGAGTGCTCTACCACTGAGCTATAGCTGTAGCTTTTAAAAGAGTAAATTTTTATAGTAGTATTCTGATTACTTAATAATATTTCCCTAGATTATTTTATTATTTCCTTAGTAGTCACTTAGGGTTTATCATTCATCTTAACTTATTCAATAAAAATACTATTATTATTGATATTTATCAATATATGTGTAGTGATATATATCACTACATATATATCACATACATATGTGTATATATATATATATATATATATATATATATATATATATATATATATATACATTTTCATATAGTTCTATTTCTGTTGCAGGAACTATTAAAAAGAACCAGCATGTTCCTGCGCTTGTGCCATCAACTCTCTGCCCCAGTGGCCTGGCCAGCCCTGCACTGGCAGGCATTGGCCTACCTGTTATTATCTCGTGGAGACTCTAACTCAGAACTCCAAAATCTCTTCACCCAGCTTGCTAGGTTCCCACTGGTGGATCACTACCACGCCCATGCCTCAAAGTTGCCACGGCCTTTGTGGTGCACATCAGGCTTTGACGTCATACCTTTCTCTCTGGAACTCAGTCGAGTCACTGCAAGAAGAAAAACACCACACACACTTATCTCAGAAACAACAGTAACTCAATTTTTGGGTGCACCAACTAAAACCTGATCTTGTAAGCCATGTTAAATCTAATTCCTCTGGTGGCAAATCTTGGTAGATCCACCATGATTCTGAGAAATTCTAGCAGCTGCATCTTGCCCCTCCGCTATCCCCATGACAAAAGCTTCTAACCCTCTCCTCCTTCTTCTCTTCCTTCCTCCAACCCAGAAGTCCTGCCTATTCACCTAGTGATTGTTTCCCTTATACATTAGGGGATTGGTTCACAAGAAGTCACCTGAGTACTGTGACTCACTCTTTGTCCTCCACCCCTCTCAGAAGAGCAGAATTAGCAACAAAGTACAAACAACACCAGGCCCATTCACAACATATTTCCTTTCCTTCTTTTCTTCCTCTTGTAACATTGCAAACTATGCAATTTATCCTTTGTATAATTACTATTTTTTAAACATTTTTATGTTTAAAAACATGAGAGAAAAATTATAGAATTATAAAAATTATATACTTGTGACTTTTAAGATATTAACATTTGCTACATCATTTCTGGTTATCTTTAAATGTTCCTGATCATTTGAGTTGCCATCTGGGATTATTTCTTTAGCTAAATAAAACTCAACTTCCACTTTGCCCTTTGTGTCTTTCTGGAAAATACAGTATCTGTTATTAGCCTAATAATACAAGCATACAATATTTTTTAATTTTTAAAATTTATTTAATGTGCATAGGTGTTTTTTTTTTGTTGTTGTTGTTGTTGTTGTTGTTGTTTTAATGATTGGTATCCTAGAAGACCAGAAGAAAGTGATGTATCCCCTTGGACTGGAGTTAGAGACAACTATGAGCCTTTGTGTGAGTGTTGGGAATCAAACTAGGTCCTCTTGGAGAGCAACCAGTACTCTTAACTGATGAACCATCTTTCCAGTTCCCATTTTTAAATGTAATTTACATTAAGTAAAAAAGAGATATATTTATACTACCTTTTAAGTAGCCCAATTATCTTTCATAGTACTCTTCCCAGTTAATTTGATACCAGTTCCCAAGCACTCCACTTGCTTGGATTCTAACTAATTTCCTTTAATACTTCTAACAAGGTGGAAATGGAAATGTGTGGTGATTTGAGAGAGAAATGTCTTCAGCAGGCACAGGTGTTTAAACACTGGCCAGCCATGTGATGTTTGGGAGATATTATGAAGCCCTCAGGAAGCACAGCCTTGCTGAAGGATGAGGGAAGACTTGGGGAATGTGTGTTCTAGCTCCATCTCCAGTTCTTTCTCTGTCTCCTGTCTGTGGCTGAAGATACGATTACTCAGGTTCTTGCTCTGGCCTCCTGCTGCCGTGGCTTCTCTGCCATGCTTCCCGATTCCGCTCCTCCCTCTGCCACGCCTTCCCTCTTATGCCTTCCCTGTTCCTATAGACTGTCTGAAACCATAGATCAAATAAACTCTTCCTCTCATGAGTAGCCTTGGCCTTGGAGCTTGTCACAATAAGGACCTAATACAGTTGGTTAGCTATCAACAAATTACTCCTCTTTTCATTACTCTAGGAATGTCTTGAACTAAGCTTTAATTTCGAAGACTTCTGGGAATAGCTACAGTTCTTCTTCTTAATATCTCCTATGTGTTTTTTTGTGAAGAGCTGTCTGTTAAGCTTTTGGAGGGTCCTGATTATCTGCTATTATCCTTGCAGCACCTCAACATGCCAACCTTGTCTTTGGCCTTTAGACTTTCTGAGCGTTGCCTGTTGTTGATCTTTTGTGCTTATCCTACCTGGTGTTTGTTGAGCCTCCTAGATCGGCAGGTTAATTTCCTGGATGTCTTCAGCTATTATTTCTATGAGTGTTTGTTTTCCCTTTTTGTTTCTTTTCTTTCTTGTATTCACACCATGCATATGTTCGTGTGTGCAGTGGCAGATCACATACTTCCAAGGTTCTAGTCATCTCACTGTTTTATTTCCCCTCCTTGTTCTCTGAGTAACATATCCTCCATCAATATATTTTTTATGTCGCCTTTCTTGTTATTGTTTTGGTTTGGCATGGTTAAGACAGCGTTTCACAGAGCCTCAAACTTTGTAAGGATTGCCTTAAAGTCCTGAAGGGACCCTCATACAGGGTGTTCTCATCTGTATCTTGAATTAGGCACAGACCACACCCAAACACCAATTTCCAATCACAAACAAAACACTAAGAGATCCTTTATTAAGCAAGACAAACAGACAAGATGACTGAATCTGAATTGGGCAGAAAGAGCAGCAACTATAGCTTTGTTAGTATTAATTTTAAGATGGGTTGGGGGGTCTGTATTGAAATGAGCTAGGAGGTGTTGGTCAGTTCTGATTGGGTATTTTAATTAGGATAGTCAAATGAGGGATTGATTGCTGGACCTTGATGTTTTGATAATTGGACCTTAGTAACTGACTTCAGGAATGAGTCAGTATAAGAAAATAGTCAAAAAAGGAAATAGACCTTGGTGGCCAGCTTTAGGAATGTAATCTAATGGTTTAGTAAGGAAGAGAGGATGAGAGAAGGGGAGCCCTACCTGTGCCACGTTTGCCATGCTTGGGCCTGCCAGAGCCCTCCCGTTCCTGATTGTCCTAACTCCAAATCCCAAGTGACTATATATGCATGTACCATGCCTGGCCTTTCTATCAATGTGTCTTCAAGTTCATTAATTATTTCTTCTGCCAGTTCAAATCTACTGTTGTGCCCCTCTAGGGAATTTTTCACCCTGGTTATTACACTTCCAAGTTACAGATTTTCTATCTAGTTTTTCTCTGCATTAATTTATATTCATAAATTTCGCCTATTTGATGTAGTGTTACTATAAAGCTTCCTTTACTTTGTTTTAAAATTTTTTCATGTAACAAGTGATAATTGTATGTATTAATGGTATATAAACAGATTTTTTTTTTCAGTACTGAGAATCAACTCCAGGGCCTTTGAGAAGGTTAGGCAAGTAATCCATCCTCAAGCTGCTATTCTCATGTCAGAATGAAATTTGGATGAATATATGGACTAATTAAATTAATCCAACTAATTCATTAATAACATCACACTTGGCTTATTTTGTGATAAGAACTTTACATTTTTATTCTGCTAGCGATTTTCAAATACACAATACATTATTGTCAACTATAGTGCTGTGCAGTAGACCTCAAATTTATTTTTCACTGATCTAACAAGCTGAACTGTAATTGCTATGAACATCCCAAGGAGTATGAGAATGCAGCTATCCCTTTAACTCACTGACTCAGATCCTGTGAATATATATATATCAGAAGTGGAACTGGAAGATTATACTGGAGTTCTAGTTCTAAATTTTTGAGAAAATTCAAGATTGTTTCCACAGTTATTAATTTCTATTTCTCATTCTCATTGCCTCCCCAGCACCCATGTTATTTGATTTCTCAAGACAGGGTATCTCAGTGTAGTGTGTAGTACAGCCTACTGGAAATCATCCTGCCTCAGATTCCCAAGTGCTGGCATTACAGCAGTCACCTTCATGCATGGCCTGAGTCCACTACAAGGAGGTCCTGTTCTCTACACTCGTGACAGCACTGGCTTATTTCCCTCCTCTTGGCTCTAGATATTTCTGGAGACACCGCGTAACAGCTCATCGAGGTTTCAGGTTTCATTGCTCTGCCGGTTGGCCAGGTGGGAAATTTGCTCTGTCAGCCTTTTCTATTAAGAAATACCTGATGAAGCCCTTTGTTAAACTTTTCTTTGACTTAGTTTTATTGCTGTTAAGTTGGCTTCCTCGTGTATTCTAGCTGTTTGTCAGACGTGTGATGTACAAATACTTTCTCTCAGTGTCTCAGCTTTGCTTGACCTCCTTACTTAGGCTTTCCTTGTTCAGATCTTTGAACACACTCACAGACTACCTTGGAGATACTGTAAACTGGACATCTGGTTAACCTCGGGAGCAGATGTGCTCATTTGTTTTGTCTCTGTGTATGGATGATACACTGCTCTTTTCTCGCATGTGTTCTAGTTTCCTGGAACCTCTAGGCCTTTTCAGTGCTCCAGCGTTTCAGAGCTGGGACATAGCTCATCTTTCTGGCTTGACTTTGCTCATCTGTTGGTGGCTGAATTGGCTACTTAGTCAAGTCTCCTCTTCTCATTGAGTTAAGCTTCTGCAATTGCCCCTCTAAAGCCCTGAATCTCTCTGGGATTACAGCTATTTTTCTGTCACTTTTACTAGTTTCCTGACAAAAGTAGATTTTTCTAATTTCCACTCGTTGCTTTCTCATGTGGGAAAATGGTGGGGAGTAGGGCTGGTAACAATCCACTCTCCAGTGTAACCCATCAAACCTGGGCTCCTGGAAGGGAAATAGTCCTCAAATTGACATTTAACTTTTGTCCTGACTCCTGGCATCTTCCTTTCAGCTGTTTATTTTCCCACAGTACTCCAGAAAACTGGTTAGACTATATTTATAACTTAATCTACATCTACCCAACAAATAGGCCAAGCTCCATTATTTTTAGTAATGCTCCTAGGATTGAACTACACACTCATGCAATTGAGCTCAAATGACCACATATACATATACATATACATAACAATAGTTGAAGAAATAAATTTTTTAAAAGAAACACATAGAAATGCTGAGGCATACACATTCACAGAGAGATAAAAAAAAAACCCATAAAAACAAAATCTGAAATCTATAAACAAAAGATCTGTAAGGTAAAATCAAAATTCCCTGACAGAATTCTTGGGGAAACAAAACAAAATTAAACTAAACTAAATACTATTGAATTCACTTGGTGTTGGCCATCTACTAATGGAGATTTCACTTCTTAAGACATTTGTAACCCGGCAGTGGTGATCCATGCCTTTAATCCCAGCACTTGGGAGGCAGAGGCAGGCAGATTTCTGAGTTCAAGGTCAGCCTGGTCTATAGAGTGAGTTCCAGGGCCATACAGAGAAACCCTGTCTCAAAACACCAAGACAAACAAACAAAAAAGACATTCATTCTAATGAGTCCTTGACAGGATTACCGGTAGCAGAATGAGAAGTACTAGATGGGAGTGAAGAAAGCCCCATGGTTTTGGCTGCACCTGTCCCAAGTAAGGTTTCCATAGTGCTGGGTCAAGAAGAGGAAGAAGAAATAGATTTGTCTCACATGCCACAGACTTAAAATAGTTTCTTTGGAACCCTGGCAGATCTTCTTGAATAACATCTCATTCTGTTGTTGTATGTCCTTCACATCATTTTTGCAGAGAGACAACAGGATGTTTTAATTTAAATGTATTTAATTTATTTTATGGATATGGGTATTTTGCCTGCCCTTGTCTTTGAACCATGTGTATGTCTAATGCCCAAGGAGAGAGCATCAGATTCCCACGGACTGGAACTGGAGACAGTTGTAAGGTACTATCTGGGTGCTGAGACTTGATTAGGACCTCTAGAACAGCAACCAGTACACTTAACCACTGAGCCATCTCCTCAGCCTATGTTTTGGTTTAAAATTTCCTCAGCTTGTCTGAACAGCAGACCTATTGAGTTTCTCAAGTGGCCAAACCAGAAGTCCCTTCTTGTTACTTTTACAGTGTTATTTCTACCCGAGTTCAACTTAGGAAGATATCATGATGTCCACTATCTGAAGTACATTGGAGTCATATTATTTTTTCTCACATAATGAAAATAAATGTATGTCAATATATCAGTCTTGTAAAACACTGATATCTTAGTTGATTACTGTTGTGTTCTATTAATAGCTATGGCTTCTGTGATACACTTGTGTGGCTTACAGTCGTAACACAATGCCTGACAGAAATAGCTGGATGAAGAAAGGATTTATTTTGGCTCACAGTTTCAGAAGTTTAAGTTCATGGCCCTTTATCTTTGAGCTTGAGGGAAGGCAAGACATCATGGAGGTAGGAGAGCCTGGCAGAAGGTGTTCATCTCATAGTAGATATGTAGCAGAAACAGGGACGATGGGAAGGAACCAGAAGACAGTATAGCATTCAAGTATATGCTTCCAATGTTGTAGTTCCTCTATCTGGGCCCACCTTCTTTTGGTTTTTTGTTTGTTTGTTTGTTTGGTTGGTTGTTTGTTTGTTTGGTTGGTTGGTTGGTTGGTTGATTGGTTGTCTGGTTGGTTTTGTTTTTAACCACTTCCCAATAATGTTGCCATATGATGAATCTACCAGGAGATTTTCTACTCATTAGATGAGAGCCCTCACAGACAAATCTTATGTGGAAATACTCTCACAGATAGATGCAACCCGAGGTGTGTTATTAACCTCTTACGTAAAGAGGTTATTAACCTCTTAGTTACCTTTCAATCCAATCAACTTGAAAATAAAAATTAACCATCATAACTTTTCTATTATGCCATTTAGAGAATAAAAGAAAAATTTTATATTGTAAATTGCATTTTTTTGTTTCATAGAATTTATTCTACTTACAAGGAAATCACCTAAGATCACTTTCTTATAAGGATCATAATTGCATGACTCCTCTTACAACTCTTTTTACATTTCTTTAACTTGCTATAAGTGTAATAGACAATAGTAAAATAAATATTTCCTGACTATTTGTGACTTTAATGTGCTTATATTTGAGGAAGAACATTTCTTTTAACAATTTACATTTATGATTGAATTCTTATTCATTTTTTTTACAGCAAAGTAGCTCCAATTAGAAAGACTCCAGCCATTTGACCTTTCTACATCTCTCTTCAACTTGAACTGTTCTCTACCTTTGTATAAATGGCATTGCGGCTAAGGTATGACATTCACATTTTAGTATAACCTTTCTGATGTTTCTAAATGTAAGAGTACTGTTTCAATCCGTGGGATTTAACCAATAGCATTAAACAACTGTTTCATAATGAGTTATAAAAACTTTTAAGCAAGGACATTTGCTGTGGCTATGTGGCCACAGAGACCAGAGAGAACATTTGCTTCTCACCAATCAGAGTGATATACCATGCAGTCAACCCCTAATTACCTCTGTATTTTCTTCACCAAACTTGGAACACTATTTTTCTAGCCATTTTTATCATCTCCTTTTGCCTCTGACCCAAGACATATGAATGATCTTGATTAGTAATTTCTAAAACATAAAATTTGGGGGAAGTATTTGCTCTCCAATTCCTGAAATAGGAAGCAGTGTTCAGATAGATTTTTTTCACTTAGAGGCCACAATATGTTAATCAAGGTGAGATAGATAGATAGATAGATAGATAGATAGATAGATAGATAGATAGATAGATAGATAGATAGAGAAGCATTGCAGTGTAATGTTTGGGAAACTTGGGGATGTATTTTTATTAAAGCTTTCTAGTTATATAAAATAATGGGTTTCACTATGATATTCAATACCTCCCCCCCTTTTTTTATACTGTGCTCATTTATGGTCGCCTATTGTTATATTATCTTGTTCCTACTCCCTTCCCTCTGGTCCCCTTCCCTCTGGTTCCCTTCCCTCTGGTCCCCTTCCTCCTCTAAATTAGTCTTGTTTTGCTTTCATCTCTCTCTCTCTCTCTCTCTCTCTCTCTCTCTCTCTCTCTCTCTCACACACACACACACACACACACACACACACACACACTCACACACATACACTCACACTCACACTTTTGTATTTTGCATATGAATGAAACCATGAGATGTTTGTCTCTCTGACTTCGCCATTGCTCCATTATCTTCCCTTTCTCTTTCTTTAGACTTATTCTTTTACCCACTTAGTCCCTCTTCTACTTTCATGTCAAATATATATGACATATATGCTTACACATTCAAGCTTATGTCTATAAATATAGATTCTGTTTATAAGAGAAAACATATATCATTTGTTTTTCTGAATATGGCTTACTTTGCTTCACATTATAACTAATTCCACCCCATTTCCCTGTAAATAACAACTATGTTCCTATTTGGGGGTAAGTAAAACTCCACTGTGTATATACAGCATATTTTCTGAACCCATTCATGGGTTCATGGGAATCTTGGCCAGTTTCATGTAACTGTGAATACTGCCTTCATAAGCATGGATATTCAGGTGTCTCTGTGTATGCTGATTTAGATTCCTTCAGGATTACACCCAGGAGTGCTACTATCATATGCTAGTCTGACTTTTAGTTTTGTGGAGTGTCTCTGTACTGACTTCAGTATCAGCTTCACTAATTTGCATTCCTATCAACAGTATATGAGAGTTCCTTTTCCTGCCAAATGCCAATCAGCATGTGCTGTTTCTTTTATAAATATATTTCTAACAACTCACAAGTTACAATTTATAAAGACTAATTGGCAATTGACCATTCCATTACATACTAAGCCAGTTTGGGGAAAGAACATATCAAAGAGAATTGGTGATTAGGTCACTTAAAATTGTATGTGACTCAATTAACTTTTTAAAAAGATGGTTTTGCTTTGCTAAAGGAAAGTTATGGACTCATTGCTACGATAAAATTTTCCTTGCGACCGACTTTATTGCAAAACAATTAGTATTACTTAAAACTGAAAGGTGCTTTTTCTGGTTTGGATGTGGCTCGCAAGTTTGAACACTTAGTCACTAGCTGATAGTGCTGTTTTGGAAGGTTGTGGAACCTTCAGGAGGTGGAGCCGTGCTAGAGGAAGTATGTCACTACTTAAATGCATAAACTATTCCTCTATATATTTTGTTTTATTTGCTTTCTTTTTTTTTTATCATACTTTAACTCTGGTGCAGTGTTTTGCTGATAAAGGACTAAAAAACATTTTGAGTTATCCTGTTAGTCTGAATTTTCATCGCTTTGGAGACATGTCTGACAAACAACCCAAAGGATAGTAGATCTATGTAGCTGTCGAGTCACAGAGGTGTGAGTCCTTCCTGCTGGCGTTAGTGTGGTGGAGCTGAACAGCTCATCTCTCTGTGGCCAGGAAGCCAAGAAAGCAAGCAACTGCCTGCAGGGTCTGCCTTTTCTCCCATTTAGCTATTGTTTTCTCAAGAAGAAATAGTCTTTTGAAAGTTTCACTGTACTTGTATAGAAGGCACAGTACATTTCTGTGGAAGCTGACATATTAACAAGATTGAATCTTTTGATTTCTGGGCATAATATTTCCCATTCACTCAATCTTTTTTTTTTCTTTTCGATTCAATAAAGTTTTATTTTCCCAAATGTACAGCTGATTGAGCCTGTTCATGCATCTTCACCAGCAGATGGGGGGGGGGGTCTCTACCCTGTGGTGTTTCTGGTGTAAATGACTTGAGCTCTGTGCTTTGAAACCAGTTTGATAGGTCCTTTACTAAGTAGTTTCTGAAGGGCTGCCCTGGCCAAGGAATCTCAAATCTTCAGTCTTTCAGAGACCACAGCTGGAGTTACAAGTATATAGTTGGTAACTTCCTAACAGAGTTTGTCATATGTAGCTTTGTCAAACAGGAGGAGATTGTTCAACTTGTCCCGAACTTTGCCTTTGGACCACTTCTCTTTGGCCTTGCCACCCGATTTATTTACTGGGTCTTTTGTCTTTTTTGGCCAACTTTTTGGCGACTTTCTTCTTGTTGTTCTTGGGCAGCATGGCGAAGCTCAGAGAGCAGTGTGGACCACTGCAGCCTCACTAAGATGTTGGGGGAAGAAAAGCTCACTCAATCTTTAAGTTCCCTCTGCAGCAGTTGCTTTTAATATAGATGTCTGATTCTTTGTATACAATGATTTGAAAGTGTTCATTCTGTAAGTGGCTTTTTTTATGTTTTAAAACTTAGCTGTTAGTACATAGAAATACTATTGATTTTTTTATTTTGACATTTTACTTTGTAGTTTCAGTAGATTCATTTATTAGGTATTTTGAGTATTTTGGTTTCTGCCTTTTGGTTTGTTTTTTCTCTTTTTTTCTTTTGTAACATTTTGAGGATTTATCATAAAAGTCATGTTGCATGATAAAAGCAATGTTCCTCCTATTTAATTGAGTACTTTCCCCCTTTTGCTGTTTGTTGAATCCATTGAACATGCTAAGTGAAAATAAGGAGTCTAGATAGCCTTACACTGGTTCCTATTACTGAAGAACAAGAGCGTGTAATATTTTATCATTGAGCATAATGCTAATTACTGAACCTTTATGAAGCCCTTCCATTTTGGCAGAGCAGGAATTTCCATAGCTAAGATGAAACACCATCACTGACTTGCTTATACTTCATGGCAGGACTCAAGGCAGGAATCTAGATGCAGGAGCTGATGCAGAGGTTATAAAAGCATGTTGCTTGCAGGCTTACTGTTCATGGCTTTATTCACCCTGGGTTTTTTTTATAGAACCTAGGACCACAAGATCAGGGGTAGCCCCACCCACAATGAGCTGGTCCCTTCCCCATCAATCACTAATTAAGAAAATGCCCTATAGCCTTGCCTACAGAGTGATCTTATGGGAGCATTTCTCAACTGAGGCTGCCTCTTCTCAGATGACACTAGTTAGTTGATAAAAGACTGGCCAGGACAAGGAAGCAAAAAGAGATAGTGCTGGCACTCATTTTATGGTCTCTTTTCTTGCTTCTCTTCACCTTGAGACCCCAGCCCATGGGATGGCACAGTCCACATCCAAAGAAAATCTTTCCACTCTCAAAACGCCCTCATAGACACATCCAAGTTTGCTATTTCTGAATGCAATAAAGTTGTTCATCAAAATTAACCATCACAGCCTTCGAAGTTAAAATTTCCTTTAAACCTAGCTTAATCTAAATTCCACATTTTTATCTTCATTGCTATTCAATTCAAAATATTTTCTAAATGACCTGAAATATGGCTCACTTACAAGTTCAGCTGATTTTCAAGTTAAAATTTCTTTTGTATACTATTATTTCAGAAACTTATTTATTTCACTTTAATGTGTTCATTATTTAGAGATGTAACTATCTTTATTAATTTCTTGGGTTAATTCCATTATATATTCAATAATACACAATTTCAGTCTTTTGACATTAAAGAAAGAATTAATAGAAAATTTTGAGGCTTATTCAAGAGCGCAAGTATGGCCAACCTTGGTGAATGTCCTATGTGTTCTTGATGTGAAAATGCATTCCCTTATTTATTCATCTATAAATTTCATCCAGACAGGTCAATTTGTAGTACTGTATTGATTTTTGGTTCATTCCTAACAGTTATCAAGAGACGAGTGTTAAAATATTCAGCAAGTGCTATGGGCTGACTAATATTCACCTGTGGAAGCATAATTGTCCATGTGATAGTTTCAGGAGGGGGAAACATGGGGAGATGATTATGTCATGAAGTCAGAGCCCTCCTGGATATAATTAGTGTCCCAAGGAAAGCTCTTAGGGGCAGGTTCTTTTGTTCTTCTGCCAAGTGATAACAGCGTTTGAGAAGCAGAGGCTGGGCCCTCACCCCAATGGAACCAGCAGGGTCTTGCCTCTCAACCTCTTGAGCTTGGGAAATAAATTTTCATCCTTTACAAATGACCTAGTTTGAAGGGTTTTGTTTTCAGTTGGTTTTGTGTTCTGTCAGTTCTGGTTCCATGATATTCAAGTTGCACTCACAGATGCGTCCATGCTAAACATGGACTAAACATGCTAAGCATTGTTCCATGCACTTGGTAAACTAGACCCTTCCTGCCTCTCTGACACCATTCATCACCTTGAGGTTTGGTTCATTACTAAGTTACACCATCTTTCTCATGACTCACATTATGTTAGTGTGGCATGTAATTTAACTTGTTATTTCCAACTTATCTGTTTACTTACTTCATCTTTCTTACAAATAGAGTAAAGAGATAAATAGGATAAAAAGAATTGGATTAAAAAAATTATTCTGGAAATCTCTTGCTTATATTATTCTGGGCTAGTTCACTCTGCCCATCCATTAAGCCCATCTGATTTTTTTCTTTAAAAATTTTTTTAAAAATTTGTCTTTTAAAAGTTTTTTGCTGAACTTTTCATATATGCATTTTAAAAACTCACTTCTCTTTTTTTTTCCTCTATAAGGCATTTTATAAAACCATTTTAACTTGCAGGGTGCATTTTTATTGGATATTGGCTATTATAATGATGCATTGTGAGGAGTCCTGATTACTTTGTGTATCTTTTAAGGAAGTTCAATTTTGTTCCAGCAACAAATTATTATGTCAACTTTAAAGCTATACTTTTTTATTTGGGGTCTTTTTGTTTGTGTGTTTGTTTACTAGTGTTAGGGTAGGGTTCTTATTCCAGCCACAACTGATTTGTCTGGGGTCTGTGTATACTCCTTGGTCAGCATTGGAGCTAGACTAGAATTTCAATATGACCCAGAATCACAGGACTTCCACTGGGTCCATTCAGCTGTGAACTACACAGGAAGCTTTCTAGCTAGTCTTCTTCCCTGCACAGCTCCTTGCTGTTTGGTATCCTTTTCTGCTACTTCTAGTCACTTCTGCATCCCATAACTATAACCTCAGTCTCATCCATTCAGCAAAAAATACTTTCCCTCCTAGTCTCCAGCAGCCTATGCCAACTGTTAAGTGTCTCTGGGCAGAAAGCCAGGGCAAATATGGAGCTCGATTTATGTGTTTTCCTTCTCTCGAAGTTCATAAGCCTGTGGTTTCTGTGTCCAATACTGAGAACATTTGCTTTCCCTATCATGTCTTGTTGCTTATGGCAAGGCCTGGCCAGTACAGCCAGAAGCAGAAATTCCTGCCTCCATGTTTGAAAAAATATGAGGAATTAGCAATTTACATCTGAGGGATTACTGTCCAAACCTTTTATAACATGAATGAGGTTTCAAGTTTCAATACAGTGAAATTAAAAGTATAAAATAACAATCGACTCCTCTTAAAAGATTTTAAGTCTATGTAGAGACTTTTCTGACCCTGAATCTTCTTGTATTGGATTGAAAACCCTATCTACAATTCTGAGAGAAAGGTCTTATTGAGGGTCTCAAAAAACAAAAACAAAAACAAAAACAAAAACAAAAACAAAAACAAACAGAGCATGAGACTAGGTCCTGAGGATTAGATTACAGATAGCAAATGTGGATTTATTCTTGGGATACAGGATGATGTAATATGAACTATGCAAAGGAAAAGGAAGCTGGTGTGAAGGCTGTGTCTGTGTATTGCTGCTGTTTTGGCTGTTTGTTTTCTCCTCAGTGGTCCAGAGCACTGAAATCTCAAAGAAGGCTACTAGGAGGAGGTTGCAGTAATTTGAATAAGAATGGCCCCCAAAGGCCCCTATAGTCACCAGGAAGTGGCACTATTTGAACAAAAGATTAGAAGGACTACTAAGAATGGCTTATTGAAGAAGATATGACTCTATTGGAGAACGTGTGTCACTGGAGGTGGCCTTTGAGGTTCCAAAAGCCCATGCCAGGCACAGATTCTCTCTGCCTCTCTGCCTGCATAGCAGGATGTATCTCTCAGCTACTGCTTCACGAGTGCCGCCATACCCCCGACCCCCATGATGATAATAGATTAATCCTCTGAAACTGCAAGCAAGCCCCAATTAATTGCTCTCCTTTATAAGAACTGTGTGGTTATGGTGGCTCTTCACAGCAATTGAACAGTCATTAAGACAGAGGATCTCACATAGAAGCAAAAGTGATATACATCCCAAAGGGTATAAAAATCTCAATGTGCCAAGATGAAAGACACTTTTTAAAAGTCCCTATGACATCTTCAAAAGTTCATAACTGTTGAAAAGTAAAGTCCAAAGATATGAAAGTGGGTGAAATGCTAGGCAAATATTTTTAAAAGATAACTTCAATGATAATTTTAAACAGGGTGCAAATAGCTTGATGAATGGGTAAGGAGAACAATATGGGATATAAAGAGAAACTAAATATGAGTTAGAAATTTTAAACAACCCAGGGGTCCATCCCCTAATCAGCAACCAAACTCAGACACTATTGCATACGCCAGCAAGATTTTGCTAGAACGACCCTGAAATAGCTGTCTCCTGTGAGGCTTTGCCAGTGCCTGGCAAATACAGAAGTGTATGTTCACAGTCATCTATAGGATGGAACACAGCGCCCCCAGTGGAGGAGCTAGAGAAAGTACCAAAGGAACTGAAGGGGTCTGCAACCCTATAGGTAGAATAACAATATGAACTAATCAGTATCCCCAGAGCTCATGTCTCTAGCTGCATATGTAGCAGAAGATGGCCTAGTTGGCCATCATTGGGAAGAGAGGTCCCTTGGTCTTGCAAATTTTATATGCCCCAGTACAGGGGAACTCCAGGGCCAAGAAGTGAGCGCAAGTGGGTGGGTAGGGGAGCAGGGCTGGGGAAGGGTATAGGGGACTTTTGGGATAACATTTAAAATGAAAATGAAGAAAATATCTAATAAAAAAAGAAAATTTTAAAAAATGACAAATAACAACAGCAAAACAAATAGAAATCTTTGAAATGAAAATCTCAGTAAATCAAAATAAACTCAAAGCAAAGGCTCACCAATGAAATATGTCAAGTAAATAATAGAGTAGGACTTGAAGATAAGATTGATTATTTATTGATTAAAGATCGGTTGATGATTACATTTAAATACTAGCAAACAATAAGAAAGTATGGCCACAGCTTCAAGACATCTAGGACACAATTAAGGGATTGTCTTATTCTATTGCTGTGAAGAGACACCATGTCTTCAGCAACTGTTACAGAGGAAAATGTTTCATTGAGGCTGGCTTACGGTTTAAAAGGTTTTGTCCATTATCATCATGGCAGGACCACAGGCACATCTGGTACTAAAGAGGAAGCTTAGAATTCGATATCTGGATTAGCAGGCAGCCAGAGGAGAGAGAGCCACTGGGTCTGGTTTGAGAATTTGAAATTCCAAAGCCTACCTTCAGTGACACACTTCCTCCAATAAGGCCATACCTCCTATCCCTGCCAAGTAGTGCCACTCTCTAATGACCAAGCATTCAAATATATGAGCCAATGGGGGCCATTCCTATTTAAACCACCAGAGGGATCAAACTTGTAAATCTTTGGCATATGAGAAAGAGCTAAGAAAAAAGCCTAGCAGCATATAAAGAACATGAGAAATTTCCCAACTCTAGGGAAACACACAGACATTTAACTTCAAGAAGCATTTGGAACTACAGATAGGTAGGAACAAACAAAACCCTATCTATGTCATATGTTAAAATACAAGTGTGAACCACAATGCATCTCTAAAGCTTCAAGAGACAAGTGCCAAGTTTCATACAAAAGCCAACACAGGAGAACGACAGCAGACTTCTAAACAGAAACCCTAGAGGCAAGGACAGAAGAAATGATTAATTCAAAGGCCTGGAAGAAAAAAAAAACTCAGCCAAACAAAATGACTCTATGCACCAAAATTCTCCCTTAAAATCCAAGGAGAAATAGAGAACTTCTCTGAGAAGCACAGCTAAAGCAGTACTTCAGCATTAAATCAGAATTTCAAAGTATGACGTTCAAGGGAAAACTGACACAGAATCACCAGAGTGTGGGAAACAATAAGCATCATTAGAAGAGCAGATACACAAGAATTAAAGAAGAATGCAATATCATCTACTCAGTAAATGGGTGCACTTCCAAGAAGAATAAAGAAGAAGAAGAAGAATACATAGTGTTTGATAACTACAAAAAATAAAACAAAATCCAGAAATTTGTGTATCGCATTTAATAACAACCCCAAATAGAAATCTTTAATTAGGAGGCACAGCTAAACTAACGAGATTAAGATATGATCATCTTCAAGAAACCCCCCTCCTTAAAAATGAATCTTTCCCAGACTGAAGATGANCCCTTGGCTTGCTCAGCCTGCTCTCTTATAGAACCCAAGACTGCCAGCCCAGAGATGGTTCCACCCACAAGGGGCCCTTGATCACTAATTGAGAAAATGCCTCACAGCTAGATCTCATGGAGGCATTTCCCCAACTGAAACTCCTTTTTCTGTGATAATTCCAGCTGTGTCAAGTTGACACAAACCTAGCCAGTACAACCCCTAAAACTTTCTCCAAAATAGACTACAATTTATGCTGCAAAGTAAACCTTAACAAATGCAAGAGAGAGAGAGAGAGAGAAATAATTTCCTTCTTGTCAGATAATAAAGGAATAATACTAATAATCAAAGTAAAGAGAAAATTCAGAATATATACTAATACCTAAGCCTCAACATAGCTTTTTTAATATTTATTTTTTTATTTATGTGTGTGTTTGTATGAGTAAATGTCACTTATGTGCAGGTACCTGTGGAAGCCCAAATGAGGGCATTGGCTTCCCCAAAGCTGGAGATACAGGCAGTTGTGAAAAGCTAACATAGGTGCTGGCAATGGAACCTGGGTCTTCTGTGAGACCAGCCAGCACCGAAACCCTTTAACTGCTCAGCCATCTCTCCAACCCCAGCAATATACCTGTGAGCGATCAGATGGTCACTGAAAAATCAAGGGGAAATTTTGTATGCCTAGAATAAAATAAAAGTAGAAATGTGGCCTACCGAAGGTGTGCCATATTAAGAAAAGCTACACCGAAAGACAAGTTCATAGTTATGAGTGCCCGAATTAAAAGGAGAGATCTCAAAAAGGAATGATGGTTCTGTATCAAGGTTTAAATGAACAGAAACTAACCAAAAACAAACTCAATAGAAGGAAAGGAATGAATTATACAGATCAGAGCAGACATAAAGGAAGTTACCTTGCAAGTGTAATAAACAGAGAAGATACAAGGAGCAAACAGACTCACGACTGAACTGAACTAACACCAATCCTCCTCAAACTACTAGATAATGCAGAAGGGGAAAGGAAGACCACAGCCAATCAAAATGCAGAGTTGTGAGCCCAGTCCCACTGTATACATCTACGAAACACTCCTGTACCCAAGGCTCAGGGGACATTGAGGAAGAGGAGGCAGAAAGATTGTAAGAGCCAGCAGATAATAGAGTTTGTTGTGAGATTGTGTCTCCTAGTAATATTAGAACTTATACCCATCCAGTATTATTAGGCAATTTTTAAAAATGTAACTAAAAGAATTTAAGATCTGCTAAAAACATTGAGCAATTTAGCAGGTTAGAAAGCCAACACACAAAATACCAGGAGAGTATCTGTTACCCAAAATGAACATGCTAAGCATGGTAACCCCATTCACATTCATAATAACCAAATTCATAAACAACTAAGTACCCAGGGATAAATTCAGCTAAAGGCGACTGAATCCTTCTATAGTAAAAGCTACAGAGTTTTGAAGACAGAAACTGACGCCAGCCAGTGGCAAGGCTTTCTGTCTTTGTGGACCAGCAGAATTTGTAACTTTTAGATTGCCGTACCACCAAAAGTGACCTATGGATTCAACACAACCCCTTCAAAAAAGTCAGTGGCACTCATCAAAGATTTTCTTTTAATTTTAATTTCATAAGGAGCAAAGCAATCTTGAGCAGAAAGAGATAAGGAATTAATATTAAGGACACATTAAAAAATTAAATGCCCCAAGTCAGCAATCTGGTCAACAATGGGCAAAAAAACCCTCGATAGACCCTTCTTTCAAAAGAAGAAATAAACATAATCCATTAATGTTTGACAATATGATATTCAACATTCTCTCTCATCAGGAAAATGTAAGTCAAATTATTGGTCTACCATCTCACACCAATCAGAATGGCTGTCATGAATACACACACACACACACACACACACACACACACACACACACACACACATATATATACCACAATTGCAATAAAACAACAAACCCTAGAAAGGATGTAATGAACAAGCAGTTCTTGCACATTTTTTTTGTGTAGCCAAATGTAAATAAGAACAAAGGATCTCTCCAAACCTAAAACTAGAACAACCATGGGCAGCTCTGCTGTTCCTGTGTGTGCATCCAAGGGAACCTAAGCCAGCACACTGCACACATGTCTGCACACCTGTGTCTACTATGGTGCTATTTACTATAGCCAAGAGGTGGAATCATCACCAGATAAACAGCTAAAGGACATCCAGCCTGTGCATTCAATGATGTATAGTATTCAGCCATAAGGAAGAGTGAAGTTAAGTCATTAATATCTCATGCTTTCTCTCATATGTGAATGTAGACCAACAACAAAAACAACAAAAGCCAGTAAAAGTTGGATTGTGGGCATGTGGAAGGAATTGGGAAGAGGCGGGAGGGGATGAGTTAGAGAAACCTGACCTAAGTGTATTTTAGGCAGGTAAGAAAATAATGAAATGCATTATCCTGCATAATTAATGTATACTAATGAAAAAGTTACAAAACATTAATGCATGCAATTCTCATAAAATTTAGGATAATAAACTTTGTATATTCATTACCAAATATTTTTTATTAGTGATACCATAATAAGAAAACCAAACTGGGACATAAGTTCCTAGTTCTTACATTAATTTGGACTGTGCCAATGAATAATAAAAAAGCAAACAGATACCAGCGTTACCCACCATATATTGTGAATGTTTCTGGCTCACAGCGAAGGTTTGCAACAATGTTAGTGAAGTCACACCTACAGAATCAGCACATACAGTCTTTATGTCAAATCTCATTTGATATCTACAAGAAATGCTGTACTCTCTTGCTGGCACAAGAGGTTTTTTGTTTTTTTTTTTAAATCGCCATGGCTTGGATGTGACTCAGAAAAGAAATGTCATACCTCCAACACAACAAATAGTTAAGTGTGAGATTAGTTGTTTGTTTTGTTTTGTTTTGTTTTGTTTTTTCTAAAAAGTCCTAAATGTCAATTTTGTGAGTTTAGAGTTCCCTACTTAATGGAACATACCACTCACACATCACACTGCTGACAACATTACTTAGCTGTCCACCTGTCCTACTGCAGTTCAAATCCGAACCCTTACACAGAATTGCTTGGTGATAGTGAAGCCATTTCATTTCCTTGTAGCCAGTTCTCTTTCAGCTGAATGTTAAACATGATATAGTCTCTCTTGGTGCTTGAAGCTCAGAGTTCCTGGACCCCCACACACTACCTGAATTTTTTTCTCCTTGTAGCTTTTCACTGCCTTAGGTATATATTTGTGATCCACTTCGGTTTATTTTACTGCAAGTCAGCATTTGGGGAAGTATAGCCATCTGTGCTGAGTGCTTCTTCTGAAAGAAGCTTACTGGAAGAAATTCGTGACTGTTGGGGAGTGGCCCCTTGTTCTGAGGAGAAACTGACCTAGAGGAAATGTTCAGTGTGCACTTGACATTACTGACTGAGCAAACTTCTCAAAGGTACTTTTCTCTTTAAACTATATCATTCTCAGGGTCCAGGAACGAATTAGAAGACTACAGCATCTAAATATAGGTGATTATAATTTTCTAAGACCATTATACATAAACTGTCCTGATGTGATGACTTGTTCCATAGACTTGTTCATTCCATAGCATCCTCCAGATGCTAAGACCAAACCCAAGGCTCTCCGCATGCATGACGGGAAGTGTTTCAGTGCTGCTTTATGGAGTTAGAGTTTGAGTTTGGGGTATCAAGAGAAATGGTGAGTTCACTTGCAGCAAATGGATCAGGAAGCACTCAGGAAAAAAAACACCTAGAAAGGAAACTAATGCATTCGCCCGACACGCCACTCACCTCTGTAACCTCCCGATGTTGCGAGCTTGAAAGCCTTTAGAGCATCCGGTAAGATACATTTCAGTGGAAGGAACTAAAAAGACTACAGGAGAAAAAACTAGGAAACTATCTTGCCCTATGCCAGATCGATGTGATTCATTACTTACCCATCAACTATACCCTCATTAGAATAAGTTCATTCACTAAAAGAACAGTCAACGAGCTACCATTTTCTATACTTCTTTATAACAGACTGAAATCCTGACTTTGATGATCAAGAAAGTTCAAAAGAAGGAGGACAAGGGGAAGTGAGAATCTCATGACCACCGAAGGATGGAGATAGATTTTCATAAATGAGGATTAGATCAGTCTGTTTGCCAGAAAGATGTTGACCTGAGTTTCCCATAATGATATTCTGCACTGCCATAGGACAACACACAAACAGAAGCATAAAGACGTATTAGCAAATGAATTTGAACTGGTGTGTGAGTTTTAGGTTTCTGGTTTTAAGATTTTTTGACTCATGATATTTATTAGATACTGTTAACTCTTGGCACAGGATTGGCAGGGAGGGAGATGGAGGCTGGATTCTTGCTTTCTCTTATACAGCCATCAGTAATATACTGGTCAACACATTTGTTGAGACTAAACATTTCAGTGCATGGCAGCTCACTAGGAACAGCCCTAATGATTTGGAGATAATTGAATTCATATCACTGAACTAGTTGTTGTAGGATGATGTAAAGGAGAGTGTGTTGCTTGATAAACAAAGTCAGTTTGGCTGGTCTTAAAACATGTACCTCTGAGTGTCTGTGAGAACCTTTCCAGAGAGTTTAACTGAGAAAGGTCCAACTAGAGTATAAGCAGCACCATCCTATGAGGACCCAGGAAAATACCAAACAAAAACAAAACCCATGTGACTGCCAACACATCATTCTGGCTCCTTGATCAACCCAGAAGAGAGCACATCCCCACGACCATGGCTGCCAGCCTCTCCTATATCCATGTGTCCATCCTTCCGTATGCTGACCTTTAAACACGCGCCATTTAGACCCTTGAACTGTGAACCAAGGTAAGTCTCCTTTTCTCTTTAGTTGTTTTATGTCAGATATTTGGTCATAAGAGTGAGAAAAGTAAAAAACTTTGAAAACAGGTATGGAGAACCAAGGCCATCACTGACCGTGTGATTTGTAAACTTTGGGGACTGGTTTTCCAGAGCAATGTGGAGCAGTTTGGAGCTAAAGAACCCCTAGAAAGGTATACAGAGAATGCCATAGGCCATCCACAGGTTCTAAGTGGTTCTAAATCCAGGCAAGCTGACATTGATTATTAACTACCACATTTCCCTTCATACCAACCTACAAGAAAGAGGTCTTATGGCATGAATTCAGTTGCTCTTGGACTATTAGGGCTTCTCCTAGTGAGGCACCATATACCGAAGTGTTAACCTGTATATGAATGATGCTGACCAGTATATTACTGATGGATATATCAGACAAAGCAGAGTCCAGCCATATCTTCCTATCCCTTGCCAAGAATTAGAAGTACCTAATAAATATCACCAGAGTCAGAATTTTTAAAGCTGGAAATTTAAAAATCGCAGGCTAGTCCAAATTCCTTTGCCAACATATCAGTAGAAATGCACACCATAAGGCTCATGTGGTTTTAGAAGAGAATGGGATTCTATCTGAAATTGAACAAAGGAACTTCATGTATTCTGGCAAAGAATCTGGCTGTGTATTTCCTGAGTATTGCCCATGTTCTGGAAATTTGAGTAGGGCTGAATTGGAAAGAAATGGGACTAAATTGCTTGACAGAGAAAATGCCAAGACAACCCAGTGTGCAGGCTGTGGTACAGTCCATGTTTATTGCTCTTAGCTCTGCAATGGGAGAGTGGATGATATGAAAAATGTGAAGTTTTTAAATAAAAGATAGTGGTTGCAGAATGGGATCAAATTAGGGTGGGTGAATAGAAAGCAGCCACAATTGTTAGAGATCCAGAGGACAATAGGAGAGGTAGCCTGAGGGCAAGGCCACACCCATAGATGCCTCCACTTGTGAAAATGCAAATTGAATGGAAAGGAAAGGGCTTGGACTGAGAACACCACCCGAAGGTTTTTCTAGGGAAGCTTTTCCCAGGCTCAGTCTCCAGAGCATAGAGATACGGTTGAAGCATTATAATCGGTAGACATCTGAGCCAGGTGTTTCTAGGTTCTTGGCCTCATGTTCAAAGGATAGAAATAAGACCTCACATACATTTGCCAAAGTTGCTTGGTAACTTTATTCAAAGCAAAAAGGTAGAACACATTAGAGAGGGTGGGAAACACTACTGACTGACAGCGGGGCGCAGAGTGAAGCTCAACAGCCCCTAGGTTACTCCCTGGGCTCTCTTTGTATAGTGTGTAAAGGAAAGGGGAGGCTGGTTATTACGGGACATAGTTTTCTATTTTGATGGGTAAATTAGGTCATTTTTTTTCTACTGTGGATGCCCCTTCCAAAAATGACTTTAATTTTAATCATATGCATGCTTAATTTTGTGTAGACATATAATGAGACCTTTCTTCTTTTTATTAAATATTTTCTTTATTTACATTTCAAATGTTCCCCCTTCCTCATTTCCCCTCCGAACCCCCCTATCCTACCCCCATCCCCCTGCTCACCAACCCACCCACCCCTGCTTCCTTGTCCTGGCATTCCCCTACAATGGGTCATAGAGCCTCCACAGGACCAAGAGCCTGTCCTCCCACTTATGTCCAATAAGGCCATCCTCTACTACATATGTGGCTGGAGTCATGGGTCCTCCCATTTGTACTCTTTGGTTGGTGGTTTAGTCCCTGGGGGTACTGGTTGTTTCATATTGTTGTTCCTCCTATGGGGCTGCAAACCCCTTAAGCTCCTTGGATCCTTTCTCTAGCTCCTCCAATGTAGACCCTGTACTCAGTCCAATGGTTGGCTGAGAGCATCTACTTCTGTATTTGTCAGGCACTGGCAGAGCCTCTCAGGAGACAGCTATACCAGTCTCCTGTCATCAAGCACTTGTTGGCATCCACAATAGTGTCTGGGTTGGTAACTGTATATGGGATGGATCTCCAGGTGGGACAGTCTCTGGATGGCCATTCCTTCAGTCTCTGCTCTGCAATTTGTCTCTGTATCTCCACCCATGGGTATTTTGTTCCCACTTCTAAGAAGGATTGAAGTATCTGCACTTTGGTCTTCCTTCTTCTTGAGCTTCATGTATTCTTTAAATTGTATTTTGGCAAATCAAAACAAACTTGAGATTCCACCTCACATCAGTCAGATTGGCTAAGATCAAAAACTCAGGTGACAGCAGATGCTGGTGAGGATGTAGAGAAAGAGGAGTTACATTGCTGGTATGGTTGCAGGCTGGTACAACCACTCTGGAAATCAATCTGTTGGTTCCTCAGAAAGTTGGACATAGTATTACCTGAGGACCCAGCTATACCATTCCTGGGCTATACCCAGAAGATGCTCCAACATGTAATAAGGACACATGTTCCACTATGTAAATAGCAGCCTTATTCATAATAGCTAGAAGCTGGAAAGAATCCAGATGTTCCTCAACAGAGGAATGAATACAGAAAATGTGGTACATTTACACAATGGAGTACTACTCAGCTATTAAAATCACTGAATTCATGAAATTCTTAGGCAAATGGATGGAACTAGAAAATATCATCCTGAGTGAGGTAACCCAATCACAAAGGAACACACATGCTATGCACTCACTGATAAGTAGATATTAGCCCAGAAACTCGGAATACCCAATAGGACCTTTCTAAAAGTCTATTCAGAGGACAAAATTTTGCCTTACTGTACGTGTGCCTCAAACTAGATTTTCCCAAATTGGTTGGCCTTTGTAATCTTTGAATCTGGATACTCAGGGGATATAGTTGAACAAAAATGATCTAAATGTTGTTATGGTTTAAAAAGTTTATTTCTTTGCACATATCCAGGTAGGAGTCTGACATTGCTAAGTACATTGTTTGGAATGGAGTAGCTGTCCACAGTACTTATAGGCAGAAGAGCTAGATCACTGAGTTCATTATTATAAGAGATAGGTGTTCAGAATCTAATTCAAGTAGAATTCTAATTTGTTAAATTAGTTCTGTGCTTGTTTGACTCAGAAGGGGCCAAGACACTTCAAGCTCTCTACAGAACTTGGCAGCATCACCCACATGATGTTCTTTTTGCAGGCATTCAAAGTACAAGAGACACAGGGAGATGGAAGAGCCCACACCAGGTTTCAGGAAACCCTGAGGCCAAATAATGTGTGGTGGCCTCATATTTCCTGGAAGGAGACCCTCAGAACACATTACACGAATCTTTGAAAGGAAAAGCTATGCTACACTGGAGATCCCAAGGTGTTAGAGATGTCAGGACCATGGGACATTTATATAGGAAAGTTAAAGGTCTTAATTAGAGCCAGCCCAAGAAAGAAGATATTTGTGCTTCGAGCAATAGGATTGAAGAGGCTGAGTGGGGCTATCCTTGAAAACTGGAGCCTAGATTATGCTACCTCAAGCTCCAGATGTAAGACTTGGAGCTTGGATGTAAGACTTTCTGTAAGCCAGTCTTGTTTTATTCTGGTCTTTATGCTGCTCCCAGCCTCCATTTTGGACTAGAAATACTTATCCTGTGCCGTTATATGTTAAAAGTACATACTTATTTTAAAACCAAACAAATCAAGGGCTCATAGAAAGCAGGAGAATCATAAAGTTCAAGCCCTGCTTGGACTACTGAATGAGTCTGAGGCTAGCCTGAGTAACTTAGGGAGACCTTTCTTGAAATAAAAGTACAGGAAAAGAACAGAAGAAGATGGCCTAGTTGGCCATCATTGGGAGGAGAGGTCCTTTGGTCATACAGACTCTACATGCCCCAGAACAGGGGAATGCCAGGGCCAT
>LR751727.1:109421-140659 GCA_902729485.2 Mus minutoides
GAAAGGAAGAAAGAGGGAGGCAGGGGCAGGGGCAGGGGCAGGGGCAGGGGAAGGGGAAGGGAAAGGGGAAGGGGAAGGGGAAGGGGAAGGACAAGGGGAGGGGGAAGGGGAAGGATCCTCAGGGTATTCCTTAGTGTTGTGTGTTGGTCAACATACACAAGGCCCTGGCTTTGATCTGCAGTATTGCTACTAGTCCCATAAAGGTATTCCAATGGTGTCAAACATAACTCATAATTGTGTTGTTTCCTTATAAGTAAAAGAAATTGTAGGCATACACCAGGGTTCAAAGCAGTAAAATGACTTCAAACCAGAGTAGTAAATTTGAGACCTAGAAAATTAGAACAGCAACCAAGGAAATTGCTTGAAGTTTCAAGATGAACCTAATGTGTCTATGGCCCACATACACACACTAAAGCAAGGCTTTGACGGAGGCTACTTGAGCTATATTTGGATATTTCTGATCTCCCAGGCTCATGATACAATTTAGCTATTGTTGGGTTGGTGTCTGGGTTGGACCTTTGCTTTCCACTTCCACTGTCTACTCCAGTGTGAAGAACATGACAGGGACTTGGTCCCTGGCTGCCAGGCTTCCTAGGCGTGGACCTTGAGATGTAGCTGTGGCTATCCGTGACCTTCTGTACTTGTAATTCCCTTAAGTCTGTTTGCCTTGTTGGGGAATCAGAGGGATCAAGAAGAAAACAAAAACAAACAAAAATAACCCAGAAAACCCACATAGAAATATGAAGGGACCTTCAAGTCCAGCAAATGCTGAAGTAGAAGTAATAAAAAGGGAGAAAACAGAATAATGTTGCATAATATGTGTGTGTGTGTGTGTGTGTGTGTATATATATATATATATATATATATATATATACACACTCTCCTCGCTATATATATATATATATATATATATATATATATATATATATATATATATATATATATATTCTCCTCCCTATAGGAGATACTATGTATCTGAGGGTAACTGGCCCTGTTGCAGAATCAGAAAGACTACTTGAAACTTTCTTGTCATCCCCAAAACCAGTCTTGAGTACTGAGATTCGCAAAGGTGGAAAACGCATGCAAGCCCACATTCAGAGATATATCCTATAGGGAGGAGAGATTTCCCACAAATGACGAATCAACATCTCTGCACTGAGAAAAATTTAAAAAAAGAAACGTGTATGCAAGTGTAAAATTTTCTTCCTTTAAAAAATAATACAGAGCAAATGTGGAAATATTACTATGACATTTTTGTGAAAGGTAGAATATCTACTCTATATTGTTTGCTTCTTATTTATATGTTCCACATATTTCAGACTTAGAAATTAAAATATGAGACCTGGAATGTGAGGTCAGGAGGGGGTTTGCCTAACATGAATGAAGCCCCGTGTTTCAGTCTAGCAAAGCATGAAGCCTGGGGTGTGGGTCGTGATAATAATTTCAGCAGCACTTGGAAATAGGAGGCAGAGGGTGAGAAGTTCAAAAGCATCCTTAGCTACAATGGCCATTGAAGTACAGCTTTGGCTGTATGAGATCCTATCTAAATAAATATATAGGAAAAGTTGAAAAGAATGTTTAACGTTCATAAATCAAATTTCAACTGGTTATTACAATAGTTTTTGTCTCCTCATTTCAATGTGCCAAGTTCCAACCCTTAGTAGTAGGTGTCAGAGTAAAATGGGCCCTTACTTCTGTCACCTTGAAGAGACTTAACAATTTGCCTTAATGGTGGAAATGCGATTTATATGAGTGTTGTTGAACCACAGTCCTCAGCCTGCTGCCTGCTTCGAGAAATAAGATATTATTGGAATACAGGCATAGACGCTGTTATGTAGTTGCTTTCACTGTATCCAAAAAAGTAGATTTGCAAACTTAAAATGTTTACTGTTTACTCCTTTAAGTAAAGATTTGCCAATCCCTGGCTTAATGATGCTTCTTTTTATTTCCCTTCAACAAATTAGCAGTTTGCTTTTACAGTGCAATCACAAGTCTTACACCATTTCGAGGATAACAATTAACTCAATTTAATGGTTATAGATTTGTTACAGGGGGAACCTGAGGTACAACTAAATACAGAGGAATTCTAAAAATATCTCTGAATGTGGGCTTGCATGCGTTTTCCACCTTTGCGAATCTCAGTACTCAAGACTGGTTTTGGGGATGACAAGAAAGTTTCAAGTAGTCTTTCTGATTCTGCAACAGGGCCAGTTACCCTCAGATACATAGTATTTTCCTATGCTGCCTAGCCCCAGCCAAAGCCAAGATCATTTTATGTTAGCTTACGATATAGAGAAATAACGTATTTGTCTGGGCATAGACTTTGTTCTTCCATATATATGTTAGTTTCCTGTGGAAGGGATGGAAATACTGGCTCTTTACAGCTTTTTAAATGCTTAACACTCAAGTTGTGATATCAGCTCTCCATGTTGCTCAAGAAGAATAACTCTTCCATTGGCCATGGGTGGAAAGGGACTCCAAAATCTCTGTGTTAGCTTAAAATGCAGAAAGGAAGGCCTTTTATTTTATTTTTATTTTTTTTCTTCTTTCAACTGGGAGAAAGCCAAGTTCTCTTCGTTAAGACTAGATATGTTCCTGATTTAATCACTTAAGTCAATAGCAATTATAATAACAGCCTCTTTGAAGACCTATTATGACTTGCTGCAAACAACTGCAGGGTAATTCCTGCCCCAGCACCCCAGACTCTCTCTTTATAGACTGCACTTGCCCATTCTGATCAGTTTGTTCTATGGAACCACCTCGCCCTGCCCTGACCCAACTTCCATACAGCCCTGCCATTTGCACTTGGTGAGCCCCCTTTAAACATGGCTCCTGAGGCTCTGATCCTTTCACAAGCCTCCAGTGGCCAGTTCACAAATAAATATTGAATGTGTTTGTTAATTAGCTAGCCATTGGTAAATCCCCAAAACCTATAATGAGCTCACCGTTCTCTGAGTTCCTGTAATATTAGTAAAAATAGTGCTGGATAATGTGTGCATTTTATATGTGAGTAAAATATCATTCAAGGCCAAAGACAATGCTGTATATATATATTTTTAAATAGCATTGAAAAGAGACAGGGGCGAAGGGACAGACAGTGAGAAGTAGACAGATGGACATGATCATACAATGTGACAAAGAATTGAGGAGTTGTCTCCCCTTTATATATAATGCACATATACACACCATTTGAGGAGCTGTCTCACCTTTATATATAATGCACATATACACACCATTTGAGGAGTTTTCTCATCTTTATATATAATGCACATATACACACCATTTGAATAAACAGCTATTTGTTAATACCAGTTTAAAAATCATATTACATTAATAAGATATACTTAAAAATCTGTTAGGATTTATGGGAATCAAATAACTCCTCTTTAAACCTTAATCAAGGGCAGAAGAGAATTGCAAGCAGACCATCCTTCCCCCGCTTTTGGTTGAATTGCACACTATATATGCCCCAATACAGGGGAACACCAGAGCCAAGAACTGAGAGTGGGGTGGCTAGGGGAGCAGGGCGGGGGGAGGGTAGAGAGAACTTTCAGGGTAGCATTTGAAATGTAAATTAAGAAAATATCTAATAAAAAATTTGGAAAAAAAAGAAAAGAAAAGCCAGTTTCAGGATGTACTTGTCTTGAATGGCTCATCAAAGCTCTGAGCCTGGACACAGGCAAAATATTTGTAATTGTTCTTTTTTAAGCTAGGAACTATTCTCTTTCCTCATGGAAAGTTAGAGTCAGAACCACTAGATTTGGGTCTGGCAACTTAAGCCTCTTCATTACTCTTCTTCCTCTATTTTTTCATTTTACGTCAGATTTCCAAGATGCCGAAATCAGTAATTTCCAAAAACAATAAACAGCTCCCAAATCCTGAAATAAATTAACTTGTAAGACTACCTGTCCTTACAGAAAGCTTGCAGATTCTTCGTATTCCCCAGTGTCCTTCCAGATTCTGTCCCTCCCCACCGCCAGGCTTAATTCCCTCCGGGTCTGGGGAGAGCCTGCCTTACATTGTACTTGCCGTCACTACACATTGGTTAAGCTGTCCGAATAAAACAGACTGTGTGCTTTCCAACTGTCTTCTAATGAAATGTCCAGCAACCCTGTTTTGCCTTTGAGGCAAGATGTCGGGGGAGGTAGTGATTGGAAGGCAGCCCAAGGATGAGAGAGAGAGAATAATAAATGTCTGTGGGCTGGGAGTCCTCTTACATTCCTAGGACAAAGAGAAGCATTTCCAAGTATTCAATAACAAAGGAAGGTGTGATACACTAATAACACGGCAAGTCGGTCTTCTTAGAGCGGAACTGGATGAGGCAGGACGGTTTTCTCCAGATGATTCACCAGTGGTCCATACTAAGAGAAAGTGTCGAAGAAAGGATAACGACCATGATTCATGCTCACCCTTTAAGACAAAAATCCCACCCTCTCATCATTGAGCCTCTAATAATGTTAATAAGTATGTGTTGAGTAATGCAATCGGCTGTTATTCTTCTGGGACTTCCTGAGGGGTACTAGTACTGACTTCTGTTACTCTTGAGGTATCTCTTCTAGAATTCTGAAATAACACGTGCAGATGTGGGAGTGTTGGGATGTGATTACAAAATGGCAGGTGAAGCAGTCTCTGGCATTAATGCAGATGCTTTACCTCCTTGGAAAGTAATTAACCTAGCATCATGTGCTGAAAAGATGACACTTTCCTGCTTTGCAGTGTAATCCTTGTCAAAGATCATGTGATCGAATCGATAGGATTTTATCTAGATGTTTCTTCCTGGTCCTCAGAGTGATAGCCCCATTTCAATTCTGTACTGTCGTAGTTTGGGTCACTTTACAATAAATCATGCTGTCTGTAAGTGGAAACTTTCATCCTGCCTCTTAGTTTTTTAAGACTTTATTATTTTTAGCACACACACACACACACATCCCTCTTCTATAATTTTTTAAATATGAGTCAACATTAGTCATGAGTCAAAAGCATTTTACATATTTTTTTGGATATATGTGTCTATAAATAAATACGTCATGATGCAAGTTAGGCTGTGATAACTGAGCTTTTGTCATTCTTTTGGAACAAGGTGATCATCTGCTGGACTTCATGCTGTGATGACATTCAGATCAATTTGGGAGAAAATTAGGAGAAGACACCAATTTAAAGAAGTTTCTACGTTTTTGCTCAGTAAAGATTTCAGTCAATACTATCTTTTCTGAGAAAATGGACCATCCTGAATCTAAGATTTGTTTTGTTGTACATTAAATGAGAGAGAATACTTCTCAACGTTTAACTGCTTGCCAGTACCAGATTATTCATCCAAGTAGGTTATAAAGAACACCTTTAGAAAAGGAAAAGCTTTTAAAAAAATCAATCATCAGTCAATCAATCAATCAATCAATCAATCAAATAAGAAGCAAAAAACAAAGCACAGAGTTATTTTCTGCCCACCAACACTGTGTTAGCTGAGACTTTTTCTGAGACCCTGCCCCACATTTTCATTTTCTCAAAGTTAACTTGACATAGTATGGATGTCACCCTTTAGTAACAGTTAACAAAAAGGGTTCTTCTGAATCATTTCATTTTTTCAAAATATGTACTGACAAGTTAGTTTCTGTAAAACAACTTGCCATACACTATTAGTATTTTCAAGTATTCTAGAAGCCCATTCCCTGTGTATATTTACTATTTGCTGCATGATATAATCATCAAATATGTACTGATCATGCATTCTTATCTCTCTCTCTCTCTCTCTCTCTCTCTCTCTCTCTCTCTCTCTCACACACACACACACACACACAATTTTAGTTTAGGTTCTTTTTCTAACTGAGTCTGACTATATTGCTACATTAAAATTCATTACTGGCAAAAATTATTGATAGAATTGCTTATGATCTGATGTTCCAAACTGTTATGATTTGAATACTGTTAGACTCTTTATATCTTTGACTTTGAAATAAAAATCATTTGTTAGGGTGCCTCTTCCCTAGACCCAATCTTGTTTACACAGGTTTATTGAAAACATTTTAGCTTAAGTTCTGAAAAAGACTACTCAATTCTTACTCTTCAACCTTTACCAACCCTGCCCCCATTCTCTACCTACTTTCTACATTTATGCTTCTTGGCTGACTCTCAACTTTACTAACAAGCTAGCAACAGAAAACCCAGAATTTGTGTAAAGACTTCATGCTCCCAAGATTTCCTAGGTAGATATAAATCTTTTCTCCACAGGATTCACAAAACTCAATACAAATTTAATTATCCTTCACAACATGGTCAAAAGTTGGGGAAATGGAAAAAAAATAGAGAGCGAGAAAGAGGTGAAATTCATATCAAGAACAAAACCAAAATCTAAAAACTAGTAATAGCTTAACAACACCCAGCACATGTGCACTCTCAGGTTAAAATCCAAAGCTTTTAACTCCTACTGTACCTAACCTAATTCATCTCATTGTGTTACCTACAATGTATATGTTATCCATAAATATTACAAAGTTACATGCTACCAAAGGGCATAGTCTTTAGGAAGGTATGTGCCATTTAGAAAAATACATATATTGCTTTTAAAAGCATACCATAAATAGGGACAACAAGCCAAGCAAATTTAACACATAATTTTTTTAAAAACCATAAATAAATGAAATTGAGACATTTAACATGCCAAGATACCCTAATGCTTATGGTTAGTTCTAAAGGTTGCCCATACAGAGGTGTGCAAGGCCATTGCTGATATTTGGCAAGTTGTCTCATGAATGTTCATGTGCGAGGTTTGATTATTTTCCACTTTACCGTGTAAACTGAGATGCTGTGCATAGCTGTTTTCTCCAGGATCATCAGGTGGCCACGGGCTGTCAGACTCTGTGGACCCTGGTTTCCACGGGAACCAGAGCCTTGTCCAGCAGATCACAGAGCACCCATTTTTACAAATGGCTTCTCCAAAGAAGCAGGCTTTTAAAATATTATTATTAAATAGAAATATATTTGACTCTGCAAATGTTATTCTTAAATTGGTTTACTTTTGGAAAGAGAGAGAGGCTTACACCATCCTGAAAATTAAAAGATATTATGATCATAATCCATAAACTCAAATTCAGAAAGCAGCTGTAGCTATTTATTTAGTGCTGATGAAACTTGATGCATTGAATACAACTTAGATCATTAACTCATCTAATAGGGTGAAAGATACAAGGAGTAAAAGATGTGATGCTAAAGCCTTTGTCGGAAGCAATTGTTTCAGAAGAGCTACAGACTAGGAAATAGGAGTTTTTTTTTTCTCAAGGTCTTCCTCAAATGTTCCCCTCATTTTATCTAGTAATATTTAGAGATTAGCATGTTGAAAAATGATTCAGAAAATACAAGAGCAGGAAGAAAGAACTTGTAGCCAGGCATGATGGTCCTTAACCTATCATCCTACCCTGTCATTTTATGGAATCCCAACACTTGGGAGGCTGAAGCAGGACGCTGAGAGGTCAGTCTGAGCTACACAGTCAGGCCATCTCTCTGATGACAACAGACCAGAATTCACAGGAAGAAAGGCCATGGAGCCAGAGAGGAGAGAGGAGAGGATCCTGTAATTTGAGGGTTCACGTTCCTTCTTCTGAAAATGAAGAATCGAGTTGTCATAGTTCCCAGATTTCAATCATGATGTTATTTACTGTTACAATGAGGACAAGAAAGCCTGTTTTACAAGTGTGTGCACATGGTCTAGGTGATCTTAGGATGTTCGTGATCAATCACCTGTGTCCTTGTTAGAACCCTCCTTCCCCAAACACCACTATCATAAAGTCTAGGTCAATTGTCCCTCTGTGACTAAGAAACAAGACTGCTGTTTGCATCAGTAACAGCCCTTGTTCAGAAATAAGGGACTCTGTTGTCACATTTACAATTGTATAGTGTTTGTTTACAAATAACTTGTTGCTTTCCATGAAATATTTTATCTCCTTCTGCTTTCCTCCATCAAAGTCATTAATCATGTTCATTCAAGCATGTTCTTGTCTTCTTTCTACAGGACCATGCTTTTGCTGTGTTTAATACTCTGAGTAAGGTTTGTCAACAACACAGCTTGTGCAGGCTAGTTCTTATTAGAACACTTCCTCCTCTATGCCCCATTCCATCTCTTTAAATAAAAAAACACGTCTTTCTGTTCATATGACTTTTGGTTACAGTTGTATGTATATATCAGCTAGGATATTTCCACTGTAATGAATTACAAGCTACGCTAACGATAGCTTAAACCATCAGGATACCAACTGTTTACATAAAGAGAAGTCTGGAGGCAGGGCTGTGCCTAGGAGACAGCAGATCAAATTAGACCAAAGGCTGTCTTATGGCTTCTGTGGTGGCAGAAAACAATCTGATTTCTGTCAGTCTGGGCTAAGTTAGTAATTGAAAACACCTTACTGAATCGAGGGCAGAAGCAACCAGCAGGCAGATCATGTCAGAGCTGGGGATAACACATACCAACCTGTTAAGATAAGCTATTATAAAGGACTTGACAACAACTCGGTCTCACAGAAATAACAGGTAACAAATCTGTTTTCTGGGGAAACCAGATGGAAAGAGCTGGAACGCCCATGGGTAACGTGTTCTCATTCATCACACATTAAATTACTGCTTGATACTTTTGAGCCATCCTAGCCAGGTTGGGGCACTGGTGGCTAAAGACTATTCTTATTTTTCAAGCTCATATTCTCATTGAGAAGGCATGCATATTAATAATTACACTTCCATGTGTTGAGTGTTCTAACAATTATATATAAAATGATAGGGAAACCACACAGACAACAACTCCACCCATGAGTGCTATGGTGGAAGGCACCATTATAAAGATGGCTTCAAGAAAGGAATGTCTCAGTTACCTTTCCTGCTGTTATGACAAGAACAGTTTAAGGGAGAAAGGGTTTATTACTGCTTATAGTTGAGGGATACATGGTAGTGAAACTGAGGAAGTAGGAGCTTGAAACAGAGTCGTGTTACGTCTACATTCAGAAGTTAGACCAAGGAAGGCAAGCGTGTGCTCAGTTTGCTGTCTCCATTCTACACAGGTCAGGGTTCTCTGCCCAGAGAACAACCACATCCACCATTAAGTTGAGTTTCCCCTATGTGATGGTTTGTAAATGCTTGGTCCAGGGAGTGGCATAATTAGGTGTGGCCCCATGGAAGTAGGAATGACACTGTGGAAATGGGCTATAAGGCCCTCATCCCAGCTGCCTGGAAGCCAGTATTCTGCTAGCAGCCTTCAGATGAAAGGTGTAGACCTCTCAGCAACTCCTGCACCACGCCTGCCTGGATGCTGCCATGTTCTTGCCTTGATGATAATGGACTGAACCTCTGAACCTGTAAAGCAGCCCCAATTAAATGTTGTCCTTGTAAGAGTTGCATTGGTCATATTGTTGTTCCACCTATAGGGTTGTAGACCCCTTAAGCTCCTTGGGTGCTTTCTCTAGCCCCTCCATTGGGGGCCCTGTGTGCCATCCTATAGATGACTGTGAGCATCTACTTCCGTATTTGTCAGGCACTGGCATAGTCTCATACGAGACAGCTATATCAGGGTCCCTTCAGCAAAATCTTGCTGGCATATGCAATAGTGTCTGGGTTTGGTGGCTGATTATGGGATGAATTCCCTGGTGGGGTAGTTTCTGAATAGTCCATCCTTTTGTCTTAGCTCCCCCAGAGCTCGTGTCTCTAGCTGCATATGTAGCAGAAGATGGCCTAGTTGGCCATCATTGGGAAGAGAGGCCCCTTGGTATTGCAAACTTTATATGCCCCAGTACAGGGAAGTGGGAGTGGGTAGGTAGTGGAGCAGGGCAGGGGGGGGGGGATATAGGGAACTTTCAGGATAGCATTTGAAATCTAAATAAGAGAAAATATCTAATTTTTAAAAAAGGAAAAAAAAACCCTCAACAACAACAACAAAAGAGTTGCCTTGGTCACGGTGTCTGTTCATAGCAGTAAAACCTTAAGACATTCTATCAAGTAATGCGGCTGAGAAAGTCCTCCACAGGCATGGCCAGAAGTCCATCTCCAAGGTGAGTCTAGATTCTATCAAGCTTACAGTTTTGTGGGAGCCATCTTAAGGGGGAAGACAGTCCAAACACCAGAACACTTTAGGAAATGAATGCAGGGAATGAGCACAGAAAATTATCTCATGAGAAGACTTAAATTTTGCTTTTATCAACACTGTAAATGCACACTTATGATGCAAGGATTAATATGTTAAGAAAAGAGTACATGATCTGACTGGTTCTCACCAGATTCAGCTGATAAAAGTTTTGTCCTCTGAGAGACTCTATTATTTCTCAAAGCGATAGCTCATTAGCTACACAATAGCACTCCCCCCCTCTCTCTGTTTGTGCATTTTAGAAGCAGGGTTTCTCTGAAGCTTGCTCTATAGACCAGGCTGGATGTGAACTAAGAGATTCACCTGCCTCTGCCTCCCCAGTGTTCAGATTAAAGCCATGAGCCACCACCATATTTCAAATAAGACACACACACACACACACACACACACACACACACACACACACACACAAAGTCACTCTGTGTACTTGTAGTTCAAGAATTACAGTCTGATTTCTGAAGTATTTGTAGTTTCTACATGGAACAATTTGTATTGTATAACAATATATATTTTCTATTTTCGTATTTACTATTCATTTACAGAAACTGAGGTGGGGACAGGTATTTTTTTCAAGCTGCTTGGCAGTTTGAATGTGAATGTTTGCTTTAGGAAATGGAATAAAGTGGACAGTAGATAAGCTGAAAAACTTGTAATTCCAACCTAGTTTGAAGTGGCCCATTCTCCACTTCCAAAGCACAAGTCAAGTTCTTAAAATTTTACACCTATTTTTAAGTGCCATGTGGAACATTCTTACTATCAGCATTGTCCTCTGAAGACATACTATGTCTGCCTTTGTTCTGCTTCAGGACTAACTCCACCCATTTAATCCATCTGCCAGTCATAATAAATAATATGCTGCACACCTGTAGGTAGATTAATTGTCAGTGGAAGCAAAACTCTTTAAAATAGCTGGAGAGAATCCACTGTGTATTGCAAACCCTGTGTAGGTGGGCAGCCAGATCACAGTTTCAGGAGATCCAGAGCTCACTGCTCTAAAGCCTTAGCCAGTCACCGTAGTTCCCACAATTCCACTGTCCCAGGCTATAGGAGTCCATGTGCGGTCATGTCGTTCCCCTGAGGGCCCTTGCTTACATAACTAGTCATCCTTTAGAAAAATATTCTTTCTACTCCCTAGGTTTGTTTTTGATCTACACCTTCTTGAGACTAAGAGTTGCTTGTTCTTATTCATTCATTACTGTGAATCCTTAATGGCCAAATGTTAGCCACATCGCAGATGTACCAAAGGCCCAGCACATTCTATCCTTTAGTCACATGCAATGGAATTCCTCTCATTTTAATAGCTGAGTCTTCTGGACTAAGAACAAAGGCTAATAGTACATTTCATGACAATCTTCCACAAGGCAGCTTTATTTCTACCCTTGCATTCACCAGTGGCCACATTTAGAATAATTTGGGTCTCTCAGTATCAGCACTATGAACACTCTGAATGAGACAATCCTTCATCCTGAGCACTATAGGGCATACATCAGCACCCCTGCCTTCCACCTCTGGATTCCAGTATGCTCTTCAAATTATGACAAGTGTTCCTAGATGTGGTCAAACATCTCTAATATTTATCACCGAAGTAATAAAACTTACACAACACTCTTGTTGGGAGCAAATGGATGTAGCTCAGAAAAAACTGGCCTTTCATATCTGAGGTAGATATCTCCAGGCCACTTGAAAAGGAGCTGGAGGGGAAACACGCCACTGAGCTGCTGTCTTATACGGTCCCACACAATTCTCAAGTCAGGGGAGTTATAAATACGGCCCACCATACCACATCATCTGCAAAAATCACAAGATTTTTCAAAACCAATTTCTGTGTAGGTCACACTCAGTAATCTCAGTTTTTGATGGTTTCTGACTCAAAACTCTGAGCTTCAAACCATGATTTGTTTATGATGAAAACAATTCTTTGGTTTTATCTCCCTGGATAAATATGAACATCTATCAATTTCAGACTTAATCAAATTAAGTAAAACTACTGTTAAGGGTTAGAGAGACAGCTTAGTAGTTAAAATAGCAACTCCTCTTGCAGAGGACTTGGATCCAGTTCAAGTACCCACAGCAGGCAGCTTGCAAATACCTGTAACCATGGCTGCACACGATCTGATGCCTCTGACTTCTGAGGGCACCCATACTGGTTTGCATAGACCTACAGGCAGACATACACATACACATAATTGAAAACAATAAAATAAGATGAATTTAATTTTGTATTTTAAAGCTAGATGAGTATTAAGTTCTTCGTGTTCCTAACAGTCTAGAGACTAGGAGGCCTGTGGACTGCCCCGTCAAGGTCACTTTAATGAGAAAAGAGGAAGATCTATGCCATGGCCACTGATGACAGTATAATCCTGCTGGGGACATTTAAAGTAGTATTTGTTTCATAGTCATTTCCCACCCATCTCCCTCACCCCACCCCCAATATTCAAACATATGCTCAGAGCTTTCAGGAAGGAAGGAAGACTACCCAGGAGGTACAAAATGAGCATGATTCAAATGTTTTGTCAGCTGGAGTCCTAGCCAGCAACCAATTTTCACAAACTCTTGTGCGTTATTCAAATTATCATAATACTATTCAAATAATCATAACACAGCATTGGGTCTTTGACCTATTAATTATCCTTTCATCCGTTCCGTCCCTGCTGCCGAGTTAATTAGTCAGATGGCGGGGTCTCTGCTTTATGTACATTATCTCAACGACAGAAAGCCACAAAGTTGTATCAAGAACTGCGGTGTTAGAGCCATCCTTTTCCGTCCTAATAATCATGCATGCAAATTATTTTTTAATCTTTTTCTCCTAGATAATAGCCTTGCTATTCTGAGGAGAGCCAGAATCCTTCATCTTTTGCCACTGTGTGTGTGTGTGTTGAGGAAGAAATAAGTGGCAACTAGCCACCCGACACCCCAGATTGCATCTTGGCCCAGTTTTCCTCTCCTTGAAAGAGAGGAAATCACAACTTAGACAAGTAGAATTCTCTTTATCCTGTCCTTTCTGCCCCAAAGCCATGATTGAGTGTCTTTGATTGACACGGTTGGTGGGATCTGACCCTGTCTTCTGCTATACCAACACTATGGGCTCATCATTCAGAAACCCAATCTCCAGAAGCTCACAAAGGCACTTCTTAAAATTCCTTTCTCATGTAACATGGAGCTCACCCTGTGACATCAGCCTCAGTAAGGAAACAGCAAACCACATATCTCTTGTCAGAAGTGCTGTACAGCTACTATTTTCTATTAAATATGTCTAGATTTTTCTGTCAAAGTTTTTATTTATTTTAGAGTATAAAAGTCCTTTTCAGATTGACAAGTGAGACTATTTTAGCAAATGTTACATTGAAGTTGGCATATCTTCATTTCCTGTTCTATCATCGGGAGATCAGTGAGAAGAAACTGTTTCAAAGAGGGGAGGAGAGATACAGTGCATTGTTCCTTGATGGTGAAACTAAGAAGTCACTTAGGGAATGAAGACACCCAGGCGTTCACTGATGGCAAGAAGGCACATGACTTCTGGGAATGATGCTACAACCAAGATGCTGGGACCTTTAGCTGAAGATTGTCTCACAGAGTCGGCTACCCAGGGAGCTGGGGCCAAGCAGAAATGCAACCAGGATGGAAAACCACCCCTCAAGGAAGAAATAGAATGGAAGAAATACCATGGCTTCTTCCTCCTGGCTAATCTCTCACCAAAATTTCACCAGTGGCGTTCTCTAGAAGCTATGTATAAGGGATCATGAACACAGTTATTTTGCAGAAGAGTTCTAGATAGATCCAGGGGTTGTATATATCTGCTCTTGTTGTGATAGTGAGAGCTGTGTCATTAGCACAAATCAAAATGCATATGATGGATACGCAAAGTCCATCTACAAGAGCTTGTGAATTTAGCCTTACTTACCTAGAACAAAACTTACAAGTATACACCAATCTAAACAAGTCCAAAGTACACCCGGTCAAGTTAACAGAATAAATAAAACCACCCAGGAAAATAATAACTTCTAGTATAGTAGTACTTCCTCAGGGACGCAGTACAAACAGTACTCCAAAGAACACCTGGGGTATTTCCATATGCTTCTTTACAGAGCAAAGTCAGATATGGTCAACACTTTGCTCATGTCATTTAAGGCCTTGAGATCAGGTTACCTGGATCATCTCAGGATGATCTCGGTTTAGTCATATGTGTCATTGAAAATCAGAGAGCCTTTGCTGGATGCATTGGGAAGCAAGAGGGTGCAAGTAGTGTCAGAGAGGGAAGAAAGGATCATCTTACTGTGTCATGACTGAGAAAGTGCTCGAATAGACTAGAAATACACCAGGAAGGCTTGGAAGTCATAACCTGGGTATAAGAATAAATAATGATTTAATGGATTATAAATTGCTGATAAAATAAAAATCAATTAATTTTCATCAATTAATAGAGAAGAAGGAAGTGTCTTATTTCAGTAAAAAAAAAAGCCAGTTAGTAAATTTATACAAAGCAAATTAGAAAAGTTACCATTTTCCATTTTGCATTTTAATAATTACCTGTGTATACACAGGTAATTCATGCAAGACATGAGCAGCAAGCACATGGGTATTGCTAAAAGCATCTCAAAGACTCTCCCTGCAAATCATTATTAGCTACAAAAGGAAAACAAGGAAACTTGTCAGGTAGCAAGTAGCTTTATGGAAACCAGACAGATAAACAGTACTCTGACATAATGCACCCCAATAAGGACACAGCAACAATCCCATGACGTTCCTGCTCCAAAATACAAATTATGAAGAAAAAAATCAGAGAGACTCAAATTGAGGAACATCTAAAGAACAACAAACAAAATATTGACCTGTGTTCTTTCAGTTATCAATATTATTAAAGGCAAAAGAAACTGAAGACAGGTCACACTGTGCGATGCCACACTGTGCGATGCATAGTCCATGATGCTCGTTTGCTTTAGCCAGTGTACTTGGGGGGACATAGTGACATCTGAACAAGATCTCAAAGCCAGATGACATTGTAGTATCCAAGTTAGCTATCTGAGTTTTGAAAATTGTTCTAGAATTTGTGTGTGTGTGTGTGTGTGTGTGTGTGTGAGAGAGAGAGAGAGAGAGAGAGAGAGAGTATATATATATATATATATATATATATATATATACTCATATATACTCATTATGTTCATTTTGAAACTTTCCATAAGCCTAAAATTATATCAAAATAAAACTGTTTTCAAATATTCAGGATCATTATGTGTAGATCATGGTTCTTCTCATCTCTATCCACTGCCCTCCTATCCCAGATGTCAGCATCTCTCTTCTGACTGGCACAATTGCTTTTTCACACTTCTACTGACTCTGTACTCTCTGCTTTCTGGTCTCAACACACAAACCAGAAGTCCTTTTAGAACACATACAGGACCACAGAAACTCCCTATGTGGGACTTCATGTAGTTTCTTTCTTGTAGTCCCCATATCAAGTCTCACAAGCCCTCCTCCGCACCCTCCATCCCTGATCCATGCTTCCTACTGAGATCTTCTATGACATCAACTCTCTCTCTCTGTCATCCATACTGGTCTTCTCCCATACTTAAGGCCTTCATTTCTCAAATAAATAAACACACCACATTAAATTTGCTTTCATCTTTAATAAATGTTAAAAATTATATACAAACTTAGAATGGCTTTTAAAATAGCTTTGATTTATTATCAGTAAATGTTTGCAATATCTATTTTATATTTATTTTATATATTTATATTGTACTAATCTATATCTCAGGATCACATAAAAACTTGTCTAATAAAAAATGTTCATGGAAAATAGAAAAGATTGCACCCTAGAACCTATGGATTTGTCTTGAAGCACTGAGAATTTTGCAGATGAAATTAAGATTGCCAGTTAACTGTCTTTTCTATTGCTTTGATAAAACACCATGCTCAAGACAACTTATAAAATAAAGAATTTACTTTGTCTTATATATTCAGAATGTTAAAGTCTTTGATAGTAGAACAAAAGAACAACTGAGAGCTTACATCTTGATCAACAACCAGGAGTCAGAGAGAATCTTTTGAAACCTCAAAGCCTCCAAATGACACACTTTCTACAAGAAGGTCGTACCTCCCAATACTTCCCAATACCTCCCAATACTTCTCAATACTTCCCAATACTTCTACTAACTAGGGATCAAGTACTTAAATTCATGAGCATATGGGTGCCATCTTATTCAAACCACCACACTGACTTTAAGATAGAGTTTCTTCTGGATTGTCTGCTTGCACTTCATTTCATCATAGGGGCTTTTAAATTATTAGAGTTTTTGTTGGATGCAGTGAGAAGAGATGTATGGATGAACAAAGGAAGAAAAAAATTCGATAGGAGAGGTGAGGAACAAGAAGTGAAGGCAGAGAAGAAGACAAAGTATTTTCTTCTCAGAGCATACTGGCACTTTGATTTTATTCAAAAAAATGCCAATATATGATTTTTGCCCTATAAACCAAGAAGATAAAAATTTCAAGTTATTTTAACCTATTAGGTCTATGGTAATTTTAGAACATGAAGAGTGTAGCAATAGAAAACTAGCTCACACTCTACATGACGAGCAACCCAGTTCTTCAGACTCCTCCTGAGCTCTGGTTTTCCTCTTAACCTGGACCCCTCGGGTGTCATGTTATCATTCCTTAAAGTCTACTTGCAATCTGTCTCACATCTGAGTACGTTGCAAAATGTAACGAGATTTTGGTTGGTTTGTTCTCTTTATTTTCTCCTATATCTACTATACCTAGTACCATGGGACCTGAGTAGAAAGGAGGTGATAAACATTGGTTGAAAATGTCTTGAATTTGAGAGTTTGCATTAACAGGGAAAGCCACTGAAACTGTGCCCACGCTGCCGAGCAGAACCACAGAAGACAGAGTCTACTATAATACCATATCTCCAGATCCTTGGCTTTAAACCATCTCTTTAAGGGTGTTTTTTGGTTTTTTTTTTTCCTATAGTAAAACTCACAAACTAGCAGTAAGTCGGCATCCAAGCTGATTATGTCTATGACCTGCACTGATCAGCTGGAGGAGCCGCCAAGCCCACTTTAATAATAGATAACATTTCTCCAATTTCATCTTCTGTTTAGAGACTGCCTTTCAGCCATAAATCAGCTCTATGGCCTAAGAGCAGGCTAGGGGATTGTCAAAGTCCCTTTACTGAGTAATTCCAGAAATGCCTTAAAGCTCAACAAAGGAGGCAGCTGACATTAGAATCTGGAATTTATAACAGGGGAGCCTCAGAAGGGCATGGCAAAACAGTAGGCTAAAAACTCCCCGAGATCCTTTCAGCCTGTCTTTCTAGAAGTCTCCATATCTCTGGCAAAAGCTAATTCATTTTTAAATAGAAAGAAGAAAATTCAATTATTTTAAAATTTTTCTATTGATTATTCATCAGTTATAGTTTAATTGTATTCGACTAGTTGAATACAATTACCTTAAATTGTAGCTGTGGCTGAGCCTTTGCCTTTGCCGTGGGTCTTTCTATGTTAGAGGAGGCACTTATGAAAACTCCAGCATAGGGCTGGTTGGCCAGCAGCCTTCTCCTGCGCACTGGATGGGCCCTTCTACCATTGATGGCAAAGCCTACAGGTTGTATCACCTTCCATGATCTGTGAGCCACACGCACCACCCAGCAAAAGCACCAAGAAACTGAACACAACTTCCAGTGTGACAACGTTCTTTAGAACACAACTTGACCTAAACTACTGTTGACTTCTACTATGGATGTATTTTATTCCAAGATATTTAAAAAAATAAACCCACAATGACTTCCTGTCATTTGAGGACATGTTATGTAACTATTCTTTCTTTCACCAAGTGAAACAGTGGAAGTTTTTGATCTGGAAGCTTACCTTTTTCTTCAGAGTAAGTTGTTTATATTCTACCCAATTAAAGTGAAGAATTCCTATTAGTTACTAATGATCTACATCCATCATTCTCCCCCCAGGCCTAGGAGCTGTACAAGCACACCACACTAGATACCGTAGCGTATTCTTAACTGCTGGCTCGCTGAATTTGGTTTGGACATAGATGAGCTCCACCTTGTCTACAAGGTAAACTCAGATGTGAGGCAGATTGCAAGTAGACTTTAAACAACGAAGCAACAGTAAATCACATGAGAGTAAATTTGGAGTTAATGAGCTGAAATATTATAATACAGGTTACTGAGCAATTAAGCAAAAAAAAAGTGAGTCAAGAATTGGCTTTTTTTTTCACAATTTACATATTTCTTACAGAAGTGTATCTCTACTGAAGCTCTTACTCTTTTTACTCGTGGTTTCTTGTGTCCCTACTCTTGGCCTCCCTGATTTGGGGAGTAATAGCTTGTCTTTTTTTTTTTTTTTAAAGGAAGCAAAAGCTGTGTTTTACTTCTTGTCAATGACCTGGCTAGAAAAATAGGAAGCCCATTAATTCTGTTGAGGTCGTCACCTAGAGAGAAGTGAACTCCTTAACAGATGGGAAGGGAATTCAAAATGACCTTGGTAAACGATAGACCCAGGCAGAAAGACGGTCAAGAATGATAACCACAATAGTTATGGTACAAATTGAGAGAAATAAAGAGGCAATGCAGAGTTGCAAACTAAGAAAAGACAGTCCTAAAAGGCCTGAGATTTGTGGTGCCTGCGCTAATTAAATAGCACAGAACAATTAATTGAGCAAATGAATAATTTAAACAACCATAATCTCACTATAGATTTATGCTCATGTGTAGAAAAAGAGAGAGATTTAGATGTCTAAGTTTAGAGAATGAAAAATTTGCCAAGAATATTTTAGGAAAGGGAACATTAATTTCTTCATGCTCACTCCACATTAAGTAATAGTGAGACAAAGCTGTGCTCCCATTTACTGTTTGATAACAAAGGGTCTGGGCAAAGAACTTCACAGGTCTGGGAAGAGAGCCTGGTTTCTAGAGCATCTGCCTTGCAAGCATAAAGATCAGAGTTTGACTTTATAACTCACAGTTTTTCCAAAAGGTTAAATTGGGTTGGCAGGATGGCTTAGCTGGAACTTGCCATGCAAGCCTGTTGTACCACCCTTAATTTCTAGGACCCACATAAAGGTAACCAATTCCACAGTGTTGAGCTGTGACCTCCACATGTGTGTCAGGACATGTATGCCCCTCCCCCAACAGACAATGCTTTCACACACAGGCAAAATAATAATAAATTTAAAAGTTGTTTAAAAAAAATTCACGACCGACGATGTGGGCTTGTGATTTCAGTAATGAGTAAGCAGAGACCGGTGAAACTCTGACACTTCTTGGACAGCCAGCCTTATCAGTTTACTGAATTCTGGGCCAGTGAGATAACCTCAAAAAAAAAAAAAAAAACATGGACAGAGCTTGAAGAATAACACTTAAGATTGTCCTCTAGTGTCAATATGCACATACACCTGCGCACACACATGCATGCACTCCAAAGACACACACATACACAGACAGATAGAGACAGACGGACAGACAGACACACAGACAGACACACAGACAGAGTCAGGGAAAGAGAAAGAGCAGGGAGAGAGACAGAGGGAGAGAGAGAGAGAGAGAGAGAGAGAGAGAGAGAGCTGCAGGTCAGCAAGCAAATACACATTTTAATAGATGAGTGGTGCAGTATTTGCAATAAACTTTAAGTGTAAACAATATAATAAAGAAATTGTGACGTAGAGAAAATAAGTATTGCTCAGATAGGAAGACGGTGAAGGCAAAATAATGAACTCAAGTATTTCAATGCTATAGCCACACTAACCTCTCTGCACCACACACCCCATGTAAGGGCACACACACCAGAGACTGGGTAGAGCTGGTTAGAGAACACGAATATCTGACATCTGACCCTCAGGATTAGAAAGCTTATTTCTGCTGGCTCATATTCAGGAAAGGCTGGACAAATTAGTCCCTTGTAATGAACGGGCCATTTCCGTAGCCAGCATGGGACTCCACACTCGGAGGCCAATTTCCATCAGTAATAGACATTCATTTCCTTGGTACGGCATTAATTTTGGAGAAGCTGTAATAGGAATTATTCCCAAAGCCCTGAATAAAATAGGATTTTATCCCAAGAATGGGAATAGAATGGATGAAACAAGAATCTGCCCTTACCAAACACCACAGAGGCATGTGATCATCCCCTATGTTCTCATGGGGAGAACATTACTGTAAAGGGCTAGCCTGGGAATCTATATCAAGGAGGTGCTAGGAGTCTGTTGTCAGGAGCTTCTGCCACCAGGGTGGCTTGCTCATCTTAGTGATACCATAGCCTCATGGTGTGTGCCGCAGGGGGAGGGTTCACTCCCAGTATATTATCTTTTTCCTTCATTCCATCTGTTTTTGTTTTAGGCTGCTTTAAGAAAGAGCACTATATTTGGTGTCTCAAAGACAATAGAAATGTATCTAGAAGTCAGATTATAGTGACAACATTGTTCTGTTGAAGATCTCTCCTTTCTTGTTGTAGGCTACAGATTTTGTATCTCCCCAGGATTGAAAGGTGAAAAGATCTTTGTTAGTGCACTTTTAAAAGTGACAGTTTTTTTTTTCCTTTATCTAGGCAAGCTCCCAGATGAATGAGACAGAGACCATTAGATTTATTTAATAAGCTTTACTGTATAATAACTGAGCAGTTATTAATCTATTCTAATCTTATAAACTAATTGGGCTATGTCCCAGCTAAAATCCCCAAGATAACTTGCATTTTAGTATTGATCTGGCCATCTCTGCTCCATTTGTGTTCTCATGGTGTCTCCTGGACCCTCTCCTTTTAGCAAATCTTTTCTTCCTCGCTCTCCTTCTCCCCTCGATAGGATCAGAAGTCCAGCCCTATTCTCTCCTCTGCTCAATCATTGACTGATCAGCTCTTTAATAACCAATCAGGGAATAAATGGGAAGCAATGTTTAAACCACAATGTTGAGACTAAAGATTCTTATAATAAGCATTACAATGCTATGTCCTGATTGTGACCAGATATGGGGGCCCAGAAATCAGCATTTGAATAATACAAGGATAATCTCTATACAGTGAACAATAATAGTATGCCTACAGATCACTCTTTATTCCCTTTTTATAAGGTTATTGTGGTAGTGTTAACTGTCAACTTGATGAAATCTAGAATCACATAGGAGATGGGCCTCTAAGTGTGCCTATGAACTATTACTTTGATTATGTTAATTAAGGTGGAAAGACCTGCTCACTATGGATGACACCATTCCCTAGGCAGAGAGCCTTGGACAATACAACAGTAAAGGAAGCTACCTGAGCACTAGCCTGCATGCATTCATTTCTATCTTCTCCTGACTGCAGATATACTATGACCAGATTTCAAACTCCTGATGCTTGACTCCTCTACACTGGTGAACCATAACCTGGAATTGGAAGCTGGAATAATCCATTTTTCTCTTGAGTTGTTTTGGTCAGGGTATTTTGCTATATCTAGAAGGAAAAAAAATACTATAGGGTATTGATCACATCTATCAGGGTTTTATTCACAAAATATTATGATCATTGAAAGATCATATTCTAATACTACCACACTGGGAATTATATTTCAGCATATGAACTTAACATAAACATAAATATTTAGGTAACTGTACTATGTCTCCTTAGTCTAGCACATGAATTCTTCTTTTTCATTATTTCAATATATGTGTGAGTCTGACCACTTAAGACTCCCATACTTAGTGTTTGTTTATTCCATCCATAACCTCATTAAAATTCATCTACTGTAGCAGATTCTGGTTAGCCTGTTAACTACATCATCTCTGTTAAGAGAGAACTTTTTGTGCTAGTTGGTTTTACAGGTTTAATCCAGCCTTTTTGGTTTAGCTGTGCATTTATGAAGTTGTCTGAGGTGTGTTGGGAGTGAGGTAGGGTTTAATGGCAGGGCTTGACAACAGAGGTCAGAAGTTGGTCACTTCTGCTCAAACAGGGTGATTATCAAGCTTGACTGACAACAGGAATAGATTAAGAAATGCCAGACCAGGTTAGTGAGGCATACTTCTGGGTATGTCTCTAATGGAACTTCTGGAGTCAGAGCACAAGGAGGCCTCTGACTTAATCAATATATATATATATATTTTATCTCTTTATGGATTCATGATATGATGACATCATTGAAGATGGTAGAAAACGGAAGGTGTAGCCTTTGAAGGACATTGATGACTGGGAGCATGAACTTGGAGCTATATTTCATCCTGGCCCTTCTGTATCTCTCCCTCTTTCCTACTTCTTGTGTGTTGAGAAGTGAAATCCAGCACCCCTCACATGTTGCCGCAGTCATAATGTTCTGCCCAAGTGCATGGGCCCAAGCAATTGTGTGCTAAATCCTGAAACGGTTAGCCATAACAAATCTTTCTGCCCTAAACTTGCTTATGTCAGGAAGTCTATCGCAGCAGTGAGAAAAACCAACACAGACAGGATTCAATCTCACAGCTTCTGTTCTCAGGAGGGAAAGTAGGGTTTCAATTTGACCACATCTGCATCAGTTCAAAGGCTACCCAGTGCACACTGCTTCCCATCCTTGCACACCTATCATTTTCAATTGAGAGAAACCTGAGGTGATACTGAAAAATAAAGACAACGCTTTAAATCAGGCCCTGAAGAAAAACCTGAATTAAGTAGATACTCATATTGGTCTTTACTTTCTTTGTTTTATTGAAGGCTTAAAGAAAATGGTAGACAAGCCCTCTAGGTTGCTGACAGCAATTCCTGCTCAAAAGAAGATAATGGGCTGGTTGGTCTCAGTGATGAAGGAAGAGTAAACATGTGTGAGCAACTTCCCTGTCCAGTGTAGATTAACCCTTTAATCTTCACAGCAACTCCATGACACAGATACTTGGTTATCTCCATCTTAAGAATGTGGAAAATGAAGAAGGGAAAGTTACCTGTTAGAGATGAGCTAGCTGACACCTACGGAGCCAGGATCCAAGTGCAGCCTAAATGGCTCCTTAGCCCTTGTGAACTGTGTTCCTCCATTGTTTTGCTATGTTCTTCAGGTATGTACAAAATTTGTCTGTGAGTAGCGTGCTCTGGTTCTCTGCTGAATATATAGAAAAAGGCACATTTTTAGATGAAAACTTTCCAGTTTTCTGCAATAACATAGGTGTGAATCTATCATAGGTAAAAGCATGTCAAAATTATTTTTAAGCAGAGCCGTGTGTTTGAATCCTGTAAAATTACCTTTCCATCCATTTAGTACTGACAGGTAAAGATCTATGAGTCACAATGAAGTCTGTAAACAATACGGTATCAAGCATTAATTGTATCATTTACTCTTGAAAAATGATAGTGCCTGAATAGCGAAGTGTTCTCACTGTTGCTATAACAACTTCAGCTTGCTGTTATGATACCCTCTGATCAACATGAATGCTTATGTTTATTAGAACGAAGGTTCATGTGGCTTAAAACTGTGATGTATCTGTGATGCATGTCACTTAGCCACTTCATTTATAAAGGAGAATAATGAGCAGCTGGCAATGAATAAAATCCCTCAAGAAATGAACTCCAAAAAGTTCAGGATGAAACACTGTTTGTGTCTGCGTGAAGAACATTTGGACTGTGGCCATGCACCAGCCCCACACTAAAGTTGCCTGGATATACCCAGAATGAAGCCTGGCAGAGCCATTTGCCAAACAAATACTATATAAATGGTAGAATGCTCTCATTTAACACTGCATTAAGACTTTGGTCTCTTCAGTTCATATTATATGGATAGCAAACACGGGGGACATTTTCTTTAATCTAGACAGTCAGATTTTCTTTTCTGGGTTCTTGTTTTGGTCTTGGTTTTCCTAACAGAAGAAGCATACTCAGCAAGTAATTAAACACTGCTGACCTATTAATATTCAAGGAAACAGAGTGACTCACATGATTTAATATTCAGAAATACCAATAAATTGTTTAAATTATAGAGATAATTCGATCCTCATTGCTTCTTTTTGGGTTTTTTTTGGTTTTTTTTTTTTTTTTTTTTTTTGGTTTTTTGAGACAGGGTTTCTCTGTGTAGCCCTGGCTGTCCTGGAACTCACTTTGTAGACCAGGCTGGCCTCGAACTCAGAAATCCGCCTGCCTCTGCCTCCCGAGTGCTGGGATTAAAGGCGTGCGCCACCACGCCCGGCTTCTCATTGCTTCTTTCAAGTGTGAATAAGACAGCTCATGGTGCAGGTCAGTGAGACCTGCACTTAAGCATCCCTGGAGCCGTGGGAAGTACTTCATAGAAAAGAGCAGTTCCCAAGGTGTCCCTCAGTAAGTACAGGTCATTGCATAGTCCCAGTTTAATAGTTGGAGTGTCTACAAACACTGTGTCCAGGAAACAGATATCCCTGAATTCCCTAAGGTAGGTTGTGCTGTGAACTGTGGATTCTTCAAAAACATGGACAGAAATGAAGAAGGCAAGATCGAAAATGGGCAAAGGTGGGAGTGGGTGGGCAGGGGAGCAGGGCAGTGGGAGGGGGGAGGGAACTTTCAGGATAGCATTTGAAATGTAAATTAAGAAAATATCTAATAAAAAATTGAAAAAAAAAAGAAAGAAAATGGGCAAAGAAAAGAGTCACTCTAACAGCCAGTGTCAGTATTTCATTGTCACCTGTCTCTAGTCTCATGCAGACAACACATTTGAAAACAAGTGCCTAGCTCCATACTCTTGGCAAAGCAGAGCACACTTGCCAGCAGTTTTTGCTGGTACCTTTTCATTGTCCCCTTCCCCCAACTACTAACTTATTTATTCCCTGTTCCCATCTGCATATACTCAGGAAAGTTCATAGAACCAGGCAAAAGAACTGAACCTTAAGTCTGTGTCTTACATTTATGTGTAGTGCATTAAATCATGTAATTTCACATAGGGTTGTAAATCGAAGTTTTCAGCAAAGACCTAATATAAAATAGTTTAAGAAACAAAAATCTAAGAAGTTCAGAATGTTTTGGGGTTATGAAACCAGATGGAAAATAGTAACATGATAAAAACAATACTTAATAAATACTTCTAAGGGTCTCTTGAATAAAGAATATGGTAACTGGAGACATATATGTAGATACTTTATACATATATATTCTATATGTATATATGTTTTAAGATGAAATAAATTATAAACTATATCAAATATTTAATAAATCTTTTCAGGAGGTGATTAATTCACAAATTAATCACACAAACATATATTTTGAAAACAGAGGAAAGCATCATGGGCCCATGTAATTGTAGGCAAACCCCCTTCAGTGCTGAGCAGTTTGGAGGTTTGCTGGGTGGATTGTCTAGAATCACTTTCAGCCTTGACAGGTCTGTCTGACATCATGGTGACAAGCTGTTTTTCATAGCACCATCCATCAGGGCTTCTGTAGCCCTTGGTGATTGACAGGATGATTCTGAGCTATATTGAAAAATATCGGAGAGGACTTTTTCCATTTTCTATTTTGTTAAGCTAATAGTTTCATTTTTGTCCATTATTAAATTACACATCCTGGAAGTTTAATGGCTTTTCTTAAAAGTCAGCCCAAAGCTCTTGACAGATATGTTACTCACAAAAGTTGAATCTCTTTCTACCCTATCTTGGCAAGGTGTCACTTTCCAAATAAGAAACGATCTTAATCTAGAAATAATAATAAAAAGCAATTCTAATCTTTAATCTTTAGTGTAATATTTTTTTAAATGTGAGAATTTTACTTATAGTCTATAGAAAAACCTATTTAAGATACCCCTTTCTCCTTATACATCCAGGTCTCCCCCTCCCCACCCCCACCAAACAGAACAAAAGAAAACAACTCCCAAAATCTGTCTAAATACCACTCCTTTCTAAGTGGTTTCCTCTCCTTTTTTTCCCTCTGCTTTCTGGATCTTTCTCCTTTTAGGAGGAAGTAATCTGTCCTCCCTAATGAGAATCTGGGAGGTGGTGTCTGGTTCCCCTTGTCCCCTAACTGGTGACCTAATGCAGTCTTAGCAAACATAAGCAGTCAGAGCTTGAGTAATAATTGTTTAAGTCCCTAAATGCTGGTACCTTTCAAAGGCTTGCTTATTCAGGAGTTAGCCATATCTGCTCCCTTAATGGCATTGCCTGGCAGGTGCCAGTCAGTCATAATAACATGCAGCCAAGTATAAACCTTTGGAGAGCATTTTAAACAACATTCGCCAGACCCAAGTCCAAGCAAAGGTCAATATTAATTGCTCAGAAGCTAATCTTGTATATTTTGTGCTTTAGAAGGTAATTATGACTACATCAAAATGTATTGATCTACATGCAGCTGGCAATTTTCCCTTGTTGATTTCAAGAAGTATCTTAATTCTAGAATGGTTACATTATCCAGTTGAGTAATTATGGTAGTTGGAGTTCTCCTTTGCCTTTTGTGCATTATGCGTAAAACATAAGTATATACACACAGCACATCTATGCATATGAATATACATGTAGCATGCATATCCATCTCTAAATATACTATATACATGTTATATGTTAGATGTTTTCTCTATATTGTAATACACACATACAGAATTAAGAGAAATTAGGTTTTTGAAGAGCTAAATTTATTCTGTTTTCTAAATTACACCCCCAAATTATCAGGAAAGATATTTCTTTTTTTAAACTTAATTAATTTATTTATTTTTCTTAATTTTAATTATTTAAATGCAATTTATACATCGAACATTAATAATATTGAGCATTTTGAGAATCAAATAATACATAAAAATTTGTTCAACTTTTATTTTTTGTAATATCTAATCTTTTTTATTATTACTAGATTTTTCTTTATTTACATTTTAAATGCTATACTGAAAGTTCCCTATACCCTCCCCCTGCCCTGTTCCCCTACCCACCCACTCCCACTTCTTGGCCCTACCTGGCATTCCCCTGTACTGGGGCATATAAAGTTTGCAAGACCTAGGGGCCTCTTTTCCCAATGATGGCTGACTAAGCCATCTTCTGCTACATATACAGCTAGAGACACAAGTTCTAGGGGTACTGGTTAGTTTATATTGTTGTTCCATCTATAGGGTTGCAGACCCCTTCAGCTCCTTGTGTACTTTCTCTAGTTCCTCCATTGGAGGCCCTGTGTTCCATCTAATAGATGACTGTGAGCATCCACTTCTGTATTTGCCAGACATTGGCATAGCCTCACATGAGGGTCCTTTCAGTAAAATCTTGCTGTCATATGCAATAGTGTCTGGGTTTGGTGACTGATTATGAGAGGGATCCCTGGGTGGGGTAGTCTCTGGATGATTCATCCTTTCGACTTAGCTCCAAACGTTGTCTCTGTAACTCCTTTCATGGGTATTTTGTTCCCTATTCTAAGGAGGAATAAAGTATCCACATGTTGGTCTTCCTTCTTCTTGATTATCTTGTGTTTTGCAAATTGTATCTTGGATATTCTAAGTTTCTTGGCTAATATCCACTTATCAGTGAGTGTATATCAAGTGACTTCTTTTGTGATTGGGTTACCTCATTAAGGATGATATCCTCTAGATACATCCATTTTCCCAAGAATTTCATAAATTAATTATTTTTAATAGCAGAGTAGTACTCCATTGTGTAAATGTTCCACATTTTCTGTGTCCATTCCTCTGTTGAGGGACATCTGGGTTCTTTCCAGCTTCTGGCTATTATATATAAGGCTGCGTGAACATAGTGGAGCATGTGTCCTTATTACCAGTTGGAACATCTTCTCAGTATATGCCCAGGAGAGGTATTGCTGGATCTTCCGGTAGAACAATGTCCAATTTTCTGAGGAACTGTCACACTGACCGAGTGGTTGTACAAGCTTGCAATCCCACCAGCAATGGAGGAGTGTTCCTCTTTTTCCACATCCTCGTCAGCATCTGCTGTCACCTGAATTTTTGATCTTAGCCATTCTGACTGGTGTGAGGTGGACTCTCAGGGTTGTTTTGATTTGCATTTCCCTGATGATTAAGGATGTTGAACATTTTTCAGGTGCTTCTCATTCAATCAGTATTCCTCAGTTGAAAATTCTTTGTTTAGCTCTGTACCCTATTTTTTAATGGGGTTATTTGAATTTCTGGAGTTCAGCTTCTTGAGCTCTTTGTATATATTGGATATTAGTCTCCTATCAGATTTAGGATTGGTAAAAATCATTTCCCAATCTGTTGGTGGCCTTTTTGTCTTATTGACAGTGTCTTTTGCCTTACAGAAGCTTTGCAATTTTATGAGGTCCTATTTGTCAATTTTTGATCTTACAGCACAAGCCGTTGCTGTTCTGTTTAGGAATTTTTTCCCTGTGCCCATATCTTCGAGGCTTTTCCTCACTTTCTCCTCTATAAATTTCAGTGTCTCTGGTTTTATGTGGAGGTCTTTGATCCACTTAGACTTGAGCTTTGTACAAGGAGATAAAAATGGGTCAATTCACATTCTTCTACATGATAACCACCAGTTGTGTCAGCACCATTTGTTGAAAATGCTGCCCTTTTCCACTGGATGGTTCTAGCTCCCGTTTCAAAGATCAAGTGATCATAGGTGTGTGGATTCATTTCAGGGTCTTCAATTCTATTCTATTGATCCACCTGTCTGTCACTGCACCAGTACTATGCAGTTTTTATCACAATTGCTCTGTAGTACAGCTTGAGGTAAGGCATGGTGATTCCCCTGAGGTTCTTTTATTGTTGAGAATAATTTTTGCTACCCTGGGTTTTTTATTATTCCAGATGAATTTGCAAATTGCCCTTTCTATCTCAGTGAAGAATTGAGTTGGAATTTTGATGGGGATTGCATTGAATCTGTAGATTGCTTTTGGCAGGATAGCCATTTTGACTATATTAATCCTGCCAATCCATGAGCATGGGAGATCTTTCCATCTTTTGAGATATTCTTTGATTTCTTTCTTCAGAGACTTGAGGTTCTTATCATACAGATCTTTCACTTCCTTAGTTAGATTCACACCGAGGTATTTTATATTATTTGTGACTATTGTAAAGGGTGTTGTTTCTCTAATTTCTTTCTCAGCCCATTTATCCTTTGAGGGAAGATATTCCTAATGAAGATAATGAAGTACCCAGTGTTAATCAGCCTTGTTTTCTTTATCCACTTAAATATTTTCTTATAATTTCAACTAATATTATTCATCTAATTCATACAAATAACTGGATTTTTAAATTGTTTTTGTTTGTTTGTTTGTTTGTTTTGAGACATGGTCTTGCTGTGTAGTTCAGGCTAAACTCACACTCCTCTGCCTCAAGCTCCCAAGTGCTGAGATTACAGGTGTTCACTGCCTCACCAGGCCAATGCTATAATTTTGGTCAAGCATTCAGTCACATAACACTATTTCAGCCAAAATATAAAATGGTCCCTCCAGCTCTGCATTTTCCAACCCCACACAAATGGAATCAAATGCTATGTTGCCTTTTATTTCTCTTTCTCCACTTCTTAGGACATGTTTGAGGTCCATTCACATTGCAAAAGTATTAGCTGCTCACTTCTTTTTACAGCTAAATAATATTCCATTACAGTGTGTCACAGTTGGCTTCATTCTCTGGCTAAGGCACATGGATTTCAGTAAGGTTGTTTTGTGTGTTCTGCGATAAGCAGTTCTCTTTTAGATGGTAATTCTAGGTCCCTGGTCATGGCTGAAATATCCACATAGTGATGTTTGCTAGTATAATCCAAATTTAAATGATTACCTTTGCGCATTTCATTGTCTAGATACATTTTACTGACCATTATTTTTATGGGGTTAGGAAGTAGAATGAAGTAACTACAGGAAAGTATCTCAGTTGCTGAAGTAATTCACCTGTGTCTCAGTACCTCAGCTCTCTCAGTACCTCAGCTCTCTCGGTACCTCAGCTCTCTCAGTACCTCAGCTCTCTCAGTACCTCAGCTCTCACAAGTACCTCAGCTCTCACAGTACTTCAGCTCTCACAGTACCTCAGCTCTCTCAGTGCCTCAGCTCTCACAGTACCTCAGCTCTCTCAGTACCTCAGCTCTCACAGTACCTCTCACAAAGTATTTAGAGATGGGGGGAGAGGGAGAAAGAGGAAGAACTTGCTAGGGCTTTTATTTTGTTTGATTTCACCTTCTTTACCTCTTTTTCTTCCTATGATTTAAGCTGGGCATCATCCTTAAAGAACGGTAGCAGTATGGCACACCACTGAAGGTCCCTATAGGTATTTCACCAAAATCTACTGACTGAAGTCTTGGAAAACATGAAGAGAGAGGACTTTCCTCATGCCAGGCTGTTGTTCCCTTGAGGGTGAGAAAATGGCAGGCAGAGTGGAGGGTCAGCCTGAGAAGGTACAATCCAACAGGAACACCCGACATGAGATGAAACAGGCCTCGTGTCTAGCAAAATGAGAGTTCAGATAACTCCATCCACAACCCTACTCCAGGCTGACCCAACCCCCCACCCCCACCCCCATCCTGCCATGGACATGTACCTGGCCCGATGAAGCCAAAGAGACAGGAATAAGTAACATCTCCATAGAAACTTGTGGTACTAACGACTGTATTAAAATAAACAGCATCCTTCCCTCCAAAGCTGGGTACCGTGCAAGTTCCTGGGAATCTTCAGAAATCCCCTGGAAGGAGGATTCCCGACAAAGGTCTGAAATTTTCCCCCTTTCAGCCCATATAACAGAATCAGTGCTCAGACCCAGGAGGCAAGTCCAGTCAGATAGAGTGAAGATGGTTTTGCATCTTTCAGATTGAAGCTTTTGAACCCACTGTAGTCACCCAGACTGATCAGAAAGTTGGGTTCCTCTCTAACGCTGTTTTATATGTTTCTCAGACTATGTGATGGCACAGAATTGTCAGGAGATGCAGAGGCGTGATTCTCAATTACAATGGTTATTGTCAGAGTATAGTTCTGTAAGGAAGCATGGAGTCACAAGGACACTAAATTAGTTACAAGCTCAGCTTCTCTAGAAACGCTGCCCCACCAGATGATATAGCCCTTACGTGGAAAGGGACCAGGTTGGAAAATAACACATCCTGTTTTATGACTTCTCCATTTACTCCAGGTGAATGTGTCGACAGCAAGATGTTTTATCACACATATAATTAATTGCTTCTCTGAGTATTTGCTGCCATTTTTATTCATGATCTATTCATTCGTTCGTTTGCTCATTCACTCACTCACCAAATGCTTTGCCGGGTCCCAGACACTTTGGTCAACACATTAATGTCATCTCT
>LR754209.1:9208-73763 GCA_902729485.2 Mus minutoides
TATATATATATATATATATATATATATGCAGTCATTACTGAACATATATTTAGTTTTATATTCACAGTAAAAAAAAAATTATCTGAGGTCCAAAGGTCCTCTTCTATAATGTTTTCCACTTTTTAACATAGAAATTATTTTCTTTTCATGTTAGTTCTTTTTTCATTAGATATTTTCTTTATTTACATTTCAAATGTTATCCCCTTTCCTAATTTCCCCTCTGAAAACCCCCTATCCCCTCCCCCCTCCCCCTGATCACCAATTCACCCACTCCCACTTCCTGACCCTGACAATTCCCCTACACTAAGGCATGGAGCCTTCACAGGACCAAGGGCCTCTTCTCACATTGATGACTAACAAGGTCATCCTCTGCTACATATGTGGCTGGAGCCATGGGTTCCTCCATATGTACTCTTTGGTTGGTGGTTTAATCCCTGGGAGCTCTGGGGGAGTACTGCTTGTTTCATATTGTTGTTCCTCCTATGGGGCTGGAAACCCCTTCAGCTCCTTGGGTCCTTTCTCTAGCTCCTCCATTGGGCACCCAGAAGCTTGGAATACCAAAACTATAATTCACAGACCACATGAAACTCAAGAAGAAGGAAGACCAAAGTGTGAATACTTCAGTACTTCTTAGAATGGGGAACAAAATCCTCATGGGAGGAGATACAGAGACAAAGTGTGGAGCAGAGACAGAAGGAAAGCCATACAGAGACTGCCCCACCTGGGGATCCATCTCATATACAATCACCAAACCCAGACACTATTGTGAATGCCAACAAGTGCTTGCTTGGTAGGAGCCTGTTATAAAAATTATTTTTTAATCTCTCTAATTCTCTCCACAAAGATTTTATTTTCTTCTTTTATATTTTATTTTATTTTTAATTTATTTTTGAAACTCCATATTCCATTCCCCACCCCACCCCCATCCACCCTCCAACTGCTCTACATCCCACACCTCCTCCCCACTCCACCCTGTCTCCATATGGATGCCCCCCACCACCTGACCTCTAAACTCCCTTGGGCCTCTAGTCTCTTGAGGGATAGGTGCATCATCTCTGAATGAACACAGACCAGGAACTTCTCTACTGTATGTATATTGGAAGCCTCATATCAGCTGGTGTATATGGTCTGTTTGGTGGTACAGTGTTTGCAAGGTCTCAGGAGTCCAGATTAATTGAGGATGCTGGTCCTCCTACAGGATCACCCTTCTCCTCAGCTTCTTTCAGCTTCCCCATTTCAACAACAAGGGTCAGCTGCTTCTGTCCATTGGTTGGGTGTAAATATCTACATCTGACTCTTTCAGCTGCCTGTTGGGTCTTTTGGAGGGCAGTTATGACAGGTCCCTTTTTGTGGGTGTTCCATAGCTTCAGTAATAGTGTAAGGCCTTGGGACCTCCCCTTAAGCTGAATCCCACTTTGGGCCTATGGCTGGACCTTCTTTTCCTCAGGCTCCTCTACATTTCTATACCTGTAATTCTTTCAGACAGGAACAATTATGGGTCAGAGATGTGACTGTGGGATGGCAACCCCATCCCTCACTTGATGTTCTTTCTGTCCTCCTGCTGGAGGTGGGCTTTATAAGTTGCCTCTCCCTATTGTCAGGTGGTTCATCTGAGGTCCTTCCCTTTGAGTCCTGGGAGTCTCTCACCTCACAGGTCTCTGATGCATTCTGGGTGGGTCCCCCAGCCTCCAATTTCCTGAGGTTACTTGTTTACATTCTTTCTGCTGGTTCTCAGGGTTTCAGTCCTTTTCCCTCACCCAATACCAGATCATGTTCCCTTCTCTGCTCCCAGTCCCCCTCCCCCCCATCTCATCCATTCTCTCTCCCAGGTCCCTCCCTCTGCCTCCACCTGGGGATCCATACCACATACAGTCACCAAATCCAGACACTATTGTGGATGCCAACAAGTGCTTACTGACAGGAGCATGATATAGAAATTTTTTGTTAATCTCTCTAACTCTCTCCACAAAGATTTTATTTTATTTTTCTTTCTCTCTTTTCTTTAGAGATTTTATTTATTTTTCCTCTCCTTACTTCAGAAACTTTAATTTTTATATTTAAACCCAGTATTTCTATAACTATATTCTGGTTTTTTAATTATTTTATTTAGCATCTATGCACCTTTTAAAACATTTCTATTTTTCTTTCTCTTCTTAAGAGATTTTACCTTTTATATGTATGTATTTCTCTAGACACTTTCTAAACTTAATATTCTTTCCTCTATTTAATTTTCTCTAATCTTTCCTCTGGAGAATTCTTTCTAATATTATGGAATTCTCTTTTCGAGGACTTCATTTTATTATTTTCAGACTAAATATTTGTTTCTCTTTTACTGTTTTTCGACGTATACATTACAAGTTCAGAAGTTCGGGGCTTTTCAGTCCTACTGCAGCTCCAGAAAAATGTTTCTTCTGCCCTTCCGTGCATTTGCAGTCTCCTCAGTCCAGACTGTGTCTCTGGAAGTTGGCTCTGCCCTTGCAGCTCACCCACACCATGCCACCCTAACCCCTGTGGGCCTGAATTGGGGTTTGCCTTTCCTACAGACCACCTGGCTCTGCCTAGCATGTTCTCCAATCTTCTGCTTGGGGGAAGCCTCAACTAATGTGCCCTGAAGAACCAGCTTTACTACTCAGCAGGGGCTTTTTATAAGAGTCACCTTCTGCACTGACTCTGGTTTCCCACTACCCGAATAGGAAACCACCTTCCAGGCAGGACTTCTCAGGCTCTAAACTTGGATTTCTAGCCCCAAGTTCCATGCACCATTTGCAACCTCAGCCCTTTTCACTCATGCCCCAATTCCTGAATAAGGACTCAAAGGCTTCTTTATTTAGGAATAATTGCCTAGGCCAGAAGCTTGGACTTGTTCCCTGACTAGCTTGTAACTTATATGACCAGTTTATGCTATTCTATGTGTGCCTCGTGGTTGCTTACCTCTCCTCACTTTCATACCTCAGACTTCCTCCAAGTCTGGTGGCGAATCATTCCCTCTTTCACTAAATTCCAGAGTTGTACCCCCCTTCTCTACCAGAACACTCACCTCTTATCCCCTGCCTTTTACTCTTAGGCCATCCCCTTTTTACTGATGATCCCACTCAGTCACAGGAGATTTGCTCTCCATCCTACTGTGTTTTGCTTGGTCTGCAGAAAAGTTCTCAAATAATGGAAGGAAGGCTACAATGGATTGTGATGAAAGGAAACCTCAGCCTGTGACTCAATTTCCAGACTAGAACCAATTAGAAGACTCAGAACCCTTCGAATACAAGGACAGCCAGGTTTCCCTGAGGTTGAATCTTGAAAAAATAGCTAAGGAGTTTACTGTTAGCCTTTTCCAGTGCTTCCCAGAGGGACCTACAGCCTTCTACAAGGGTAAATGTACACAGGGAGAAAGGAAACAATGAGATGTTTCCGGTTCTGTTGGTTACAGATTCTGAATTTACACTGTTTTGGGGAGATTCCAAGAAACACTGTAGCCCTCCAGTTGGAAAGTAAGGCCTTATGGAGATCAGGAGATTAATGGACTTTTGACTGAAGTCTGACTAACAGTAAGAGCACTGGATTCCCAAATTATTCTATAGTTATTTCCTCAGTTCTGGAATCTATACTTGGGATAGATATACTTAGAAGTTAATAGAACTCTTACATGGGTTCCTTGACCTTTGGAGTGAGGGCTATTATGGTTGGAAAGGCTAAATGGGAGCCTTTGGAGATGACTCTGCCAAAGAAAATAGTGAATCAAATCTAGTACCTCAACCCTGGCAGAAGTGCAGAAAATAGTGCCACTATCAAGGACTTAAAAGATGCAGGGGTGGTGGTTCCCACCATATCTCACTTTAATTCTTCTGTCCAGCCAGAGCAGAAAACAGATGGATCATGGAGAATGCCATTGAAAACTCAGTTAGTGGCTCCAACTGCAGCTGCTGTATCAGATGTGGTATCCTTACATGAGCAAATTAACATTTCTCTTGGTACATGGCAAGCAACTATTGATCTAAGAAATGCCCTTTTCTTGGAACCTATCCATAAGGACCACTTGAAGTAACTGGCTTTCAATTGGCAGGGCCAACAGTATACCTTCACAGTTTTATCTCAAGAATATATTAACTCCCTGCCCTGAGTCTTGATGCCCAAGATGGAACTTGACCATATGTTCTTCCAGAAAATATCACATTTGTACACTACATTGATGATCTTATGTTGATTGGACCAAGTGTGCCATCACTTGGTAGCTTGTTGGTAACACATATGTGTATCAGAGCATGGAAAATAAATCCAGCCAAAATTCAAGAATCTACTTTCCTCGGTGAATTTTTAGGAACCCAGTGGTGTGGACATGCAGAGATGTTCCTTTTCTTTGAAGGTGAAGGATATGTTATTTCACATGTTCCCTCCCACCACCAAGAAAGAAGCACAACACTTTGTGGGCCTATTTGGATTCTGGGGATTCAGCATACTTTTCTTCACTTGAGTGTGTTACTCTGGCTTATATGCCAAGTTACTTGGAAAGCTGCTATCTTTGAGTGGGGTCTGAAATAACAGAAGGCTCTTGAACCATGCAATCCAGCAAACCCAGTGGTACTTGAAGTGGCAGTGGCAGTGGTAGATAGGGGTGCTTTGGCAAGTCCTCTAGATGAATCACAGAACAGATCTTTGGGATTTTGGAGAAAGGCTCCAAAGGATGATGGTGGCATCATCTTCAGACAACTATTTTCCCTTTGAGAGACAGCTCTTGTCATGCTATTGGGCCTTAGTGGAAACTGATCATTTGATAAGGAGTCACCAAGTTAACAAGCAACATGAGCTGCCTATTATGAGCTGAGTGTTACTGACCCATCAAGTCATAAGGTAGGATGGGCACAGAGGCACTCCATCACTAGATAGAGTTGTGATCAGGCCCAAGCATGTCCTGAAGGCATAAATATGTTACATGACAAGTTGCCCAAATGCCTATGGTTCCTACCCTTGTTACAGTGCCATCTGCTGCCAAGCATATACATATAACTTCATTGGGTTTGCCCTCTGATCGATTGACTGAACAATGATGAGGGCTAGGTTCTGCACATAAAGCAGGCTCTACCCAGAAATGGACAGCTGCAAAATTACAACCATTTCTGGGAAAACCCTAAAAGAGAGCAGAAAATGGAAATCTTCACAGTAGGTAGAACTTCAGGCAGCTCACATGATCATACATTTTGTTTGGAAGGAAAGAGAGCTTGCTGTTCATTGATTCATGATCTGTAGCCAATGTATTGGGTAGATAGTCAAGGGCATGAAAGAGTGTGATTGGGAAACTGGTGAGAAATATATCTGGGAAAGAAGTCTGTGGAGAGATCTGATCTCTCCAAATGAGCAAAGGATGTGAAGATATCTTGTATCCCATGTAAATTCTCATTCAAAAAGCTTCAGCAGAAGTGTTCAGTAATCAAGTAGATGATCTGTTCTATGGACTTTATTATATATTGATTCATTTATATGCTAGAGAGAGCAAGCAAGCAAGCAAGCCAAAAGAGCAGCCTTCCTTCTCTCCTGTTCTTTCCATAGGATACAAATGGAAGGTGTGACCTAGATCACGATGGATCTACCCACCTCCAAAGACCTGTATTAAAAATGGATCTTCTCACCTCAAATGAATTAATTAAGAATACAATTATATATTATATACCTCACAGATGTATCCAGATGTTTGGGTTTTGATACAATTCCAGATGTAGTAAAGTTAACAACCAAGACTAGCCACCACTGTCCCATCCATTAGAAATTAAGTAGGACATAAGGAGATATGATTATGTGTAAAGTTGGCAAGGGATGGATATATATTCTTCCTTCTCTCCTTCCCACTTTCACTCCTCTCCCTGTTCTCCTTTTTATTCAATTTGAGATGCAAGCCATGGGTGGAATAGTACTACACAAATTCATTTAAACTCAAAATTCATTCTATACCTTCTGTTCCTATAGAGAATGATAACTAATACACAAGCAAGCCATGGTATCAAGGAAGACAGAGCAGGTATGATAGCAGGGAAGGCAGGATACAGCTCATGGTGGCAGGAGTATAGGACTAGGGATCTTTGTATCTGGGCAGACCAGGAAGCAAAGAGAGGTGAGAGTTGGTACTTAGCTGTTTGATCTCTCTCTCTCTCTTTCTCTCTCTCTCTCTCTCTCTCTCTCTCTCTCTCTCTCTCTCTCTCTCTCCTTCCATCCTTTATCCTCCATTCCTTTCCTCCCTATCTCCTATCCCCCTTCTTCTCTTATTCAATTTGAGATCCAACCCAAGCCAGTGGACAGAATAGCACTGCACACAGTCATCTACACCAGAGAAGTATGTCTCCTTGGCGATTCAAGTCAATTTAATCATGAAAATCCACCATTTCAAAGTTAATTTCTGATATCCTTGTAACTATTCCGTTCTGATGGTTAACTATATTTTTGTCATTCTAGTACAAAACAAACAATGCCGTGTGCTCTACAGGGAACTTTTAATTTACCAGGACCTAAGGTGTTTTGCAATAAGAAAGCTGAAGCATCTTTTTGTCACAGAAATGCTACAATACATAGTTAACCCAGGATTTTATTCAACATAAGAAAGTGCTGCCCTGGCAGGGATTTGTGTAGCTGCTAAGTGTAGTTCTCTCATTTTTTTTCTTAAATGTATTTCTCAGTGCTGAGAATCCCTCTGAAATCCATTGTCTACTCAAATCTACTAAATGAGGGGTTAAGGGACTTTAAAATTACACAGATTTTCAGCCCTTCTGAGAATCTTATTCATACTATAAAACATTGTTCTGGATGCAGTACAGAGGCTTAATTACACACTAAAGATGAAAAAAGATAAAGAGAAGAGACCTGTAGGTGGGGTGGAGATGATTATCCATAAGTATACAGAGTGTGAGCTTGCTTGGCACTTACACAACTAATTGCCCACACCCGGCTGGCATCTGCATGAACGGTTTCTGTGAAAGCCCGAGTGCCTGTGAGATCTGTTGGCATAAACAAAAGAAACAGATGTTTCAACTTTGATAGCGAGCAAAAGCGGAAAGAAAACTATACATTTAAGGCGGGATAAGCAAGTGAGGAATTGATGAACAAAGCCTGACTTTCTCAAGCTCCAGAATGGAAAATGCTACTGTTCAACTACAAATTTCAAAGGGAAAAGTGCAAAAGTGCATCCTTCTTCTTCTTCTTTTTTTTTTTAAAGTGGAAGGTTTTCAGAATCTGCATTATATGTAAATGTGCATGAAAGCAGGAAGTAACTTCTATTTAGCTTTCCCTAATAAACTTTATTTCCCTAATAAAGTATATCTATTTGGGGGAATTGAAAGTTTAGAAAACTATAGTCATGTTTTCTATTACCTTATACCTTCCTAAGAAATTTATGTTGAATACTTCTGCATGAAGACTAGCCACAAATATGACAAGCATTTGTATGCTGTATTATCAAGTCACCTTGAGCCATCATCTCTGTCCACAATGGAGCTCTTATACTACAACTCCAGCATCATTATTAGATAAAGATGAGTCTTGTAAGATGCTGTACAGTCCACAATACAATGGTTGGTGCCCACTATTTAAAATTAAATGCGGATCTATGAACCAGCCACAAGCGTGGCTATCTATACTAATCCCCTACCAACAATGAATGATTAGACTTGGTATCAATAACCAATAATATAGAGATAATACAATTTAAAATGAACAGAGCTGTGTATAGATATTTATCTGAAGAAGATAAACAAATAATCTATAAACAAATTATTAGGTTTCTCATCAGAGACAAACAAACCACAGATAACAATTTTGCTCACGTGTATGATTAAAATAAAAGTCTACATAATAAATACTAGTAAGGATACAAAGGAATCCAGAACAACACTGCAAAAAACCACAGTAAAAACATCAAATTGAATTATCAGGATAGAAGTATCTTCATAGTAATAGAGCCTTTAAATTAAAAAATATTTTAATGCAAATTTTACTTGGAAAACTTACTATTAAGCATGTACTTGGTTTTAGATTTTCTAGTGTTATTGACTTATCTAGTGAATCATTTAACATATTGATTAGTACAAATGATCACATTTCTTTTATTGCCCTTCTTGAAAGGATTACTCATTTTTATTAATGTCTTGAACAGATTAAGATTAATGATGAAGTTATTATAGGTGCTTTTATGGCCTCGATATGGAAATGTTGATATTCTCTGCATGTTGAATTTTTTTCTGTGTCTCTCTGCTATGTTTTTCTGTCTCTTTCTGTCTCTGTATATTTATATCTCTCTCTATGTGTCTCTTTGTCACTGTCTCTCTGACTCTCTGTCTCCCTCTCTTCCCTCTGTGTATCCATGTGTCCATGTGCAAGCATGTTTGTGTGTGTGTGTGTGTGTGTGTGTGTGTGTGTGTGTGTGTAAAATTGTGCAAGCACATATGTGCTCATGAATGTTAGTCAACATCACATGTCTCCCTTACTTGCTTTCTACCTTACTTTTATTGACAAGTCTCCCTCCAAACCTTGAGGTCACCATTTTGGACTAATTGACTAACTGGAAGTCCCTGGGATCCTTCTTCTGTTTCTGTTCCCAGCACTGCAATTATAAATGTCCAATGTCCTGTCTAGCTTTTTACACAGATGCTGGGCATCTAAGTTCAACTCTGCATGCTGTACTGTACCTGCTAAACCCTGTGTTCATTGTGGTCTCTACTGACTCTATTTTCTAGGGTCTATCTGCAGTGACTTAAGTATTTTTTTTTTTTTTTTGGCCAGTCCTCTTTCTCTTCTGTCTCTCCATTACTAATAGTAAATTTTTTTAATTTAATCTTTGGTGCTCTATATTTTCTCCCTTATATTGTCTGAGTTATGAATCTTAATACCCATGCTTGAAATTCTCTCTCATTTTTTCTGGACTGAACCCTAGGCCTCGCTCATGCTGAGCAAGCAGGCTACCATTGAGCTGCCCATCCTTCTCAAACACGTTTTTCATTCATGCCCATGAACATTTTAAATTATATACTCCATGGTTGTTTCAATGTACATAAAAGCAAACACATATTTAACCAATGTTTTCAATTTTACTTCCATATATCAGAGCTTATCTGAGTATAGAAAATACCATGATAAACAAATAAGAATTTTTTCTTCCTGGTGAGATGTTTTTGGTTCATTAGAGTTTGCTGAAGGGACCCTGATATAGCTGTCTCATATGAGGCTATGCCAGTGCCTGGCAAATACAGAAGTGGATGCTCACAGTCATCTATAGGATGGAACACAGGGCTCCCAATGGAGAAGCTAGAGAAAGTACCACAGGAGCTGAAGGGGTCTGCAACCCTATAAGAGGAACAACAATATGAACTAATCAGAACGCCCAGAGCTGGTGCCTCTAGCTTCATATGTAGTAGAAGATGGCCTAGTCAGCCATCATTGGGAAGAGAGGCCCCTTGATATTGCAATCTTTACATACCCCAATACAGGGGAACACCAGGGCCAAGAAGTGGGAGTGGGTGGATAGGGGAGCAGGGTGGGGGGAGGGTAGAGGGAACTTTCGGGATAGCATCTGAAATGTAAATTAAGAAAATATCTAATAAAAAAAATTGGGAAAAAAAAAAGGATAGATAGACCAGTGTCCAAATGAGTGCTGCAAAGTAATTCAAGTTATCTTACAGGGTTGTATAAATTCTAGTAATAATATCCATGCTGGTTTGTTTAACTTAATCTCTCTCAATTCTAGATGAATCTTTCTAAAGCCTGACGTATAAAATATACACCATGTTTACAATATTTAATATCTCTCTAATTTCAGAAGATCTGGTAAAATTTGAGTGTCTCTACCTTTAACACCCTTTCTCCTTTACCTGACTCCTTTATATTATCACCAAGGCCAATGCCTCTTAATCCACAGCCTCTGTGCCAGCTCACCAGAGTCTCTAACTTTGTCTGTGTACCTTTGTTTAGAATACTAACTGGTTTGGGTATGCTGGTGTTTTGAAATTATGCTAATTTGACAGCAAAAAAATCAGCATGGCTTAAGACAAGTGAAACAAAAGGTCATTAGATATGGTAGTGGTCTAATGTGAATGTGCTTTGGAGAGAGTTTTACCCTGCATAATGTTTCATGATCTGGGTTCCATTTTTTCTTACGAATCTATCATCCTCTAGGACTTTGAAGTCACCGTACTCTCCAGACAGATGGAAAAAAGAGAGAAGTAAAGGGTGGCCTTCCTGTGTGCTTAGGGTCTAGGCCTCTAAATGGAACCCACTTCTGGTCACATTCCAGTGGCTAGACTTTTTTCATATTGCATACCCAACTGCAAAGGAATCTGAAAAAGACTGACCAACTGTGAGCCCAGGCAGCAGAGGAGTTAGGTTTATATAAAACTAGCAGTCTCCACCATTCTGTCCTCCCTGACACTCAGCATGAAACAGAATTAACTGAGTCATGAATATCAGGGTCATTAATATGAATTAATATTGTCCTTTTTCTGAAAGTCATCTTATAATCACCACAAATTAGAGTGAGAATTCCTTTCTCCACAATCACAATATATATCTTCTTTCTGTAATTTGTTTTATATATATATCACCTGCTATACTGCAAATGAAATTGCCTTTTCTGATCTGCTCCTGTTTTCTTTACTAGTAGAATTGAAGGTCTTTGACAACAAGAATTATAGCATATAATTTGGAGTGGTTTCTTTAGCCATTCAATATCTATTTGTTGAATGACGGTTAACCTTTAAGACAATAGCTGGTATTATGGGGAATATAGAAAATAATAAGAAATTTCACTGGATTTATGTTGTTATTTTGCAATGCCATAAACAAATTTTCTGAGCCCTTTAAGAAAATGGAGCAATGTATTCATTGCAATAGATTCAAATAAGTCAACTATGTACCATGAGATGTAATATACTACAAGCAGAATAGTTTATAAATGAGCAGGACTATCAAAGATTACTTCAATTTCTGAATTGAACGAGCCATGGCTTATTAGTTATGTTGCCCTCAGCAACTGAGTCTAATTTTAAAACTAACATTCTTGCTCAGGCATTGTACATCATGCCTCAGTCTCAGCACTCCAACATGCCAGAGGCAGAGCTCTGTGAGTTCGAGACCAGCTTGGTCTACAGAGGAATTTCCAAGTCAGCCAGGGTTACACAGAGTAATTCTATCTGGAAGAACCAAAAGATTAAAAACAAAGAAACAAAAAAAAACCCAAAAATCAATATTCTTTGATTCTAGAGATATGGCTCAATGTTTAAGAACACTGTGTTTTGATTTACAGCACTCCGTGATCGTCACAACCATCTGTATCTCCAGTTCCAAGGGATGTGACTCCCTCTTCTGGTCTCTACAGACACCAGACATCCATATATGTATAGACATACATGCAGGCAAAACACTCATATGCATAAAAAAATAACACAAAATTAAAATGGAAAGGTAATATTTAAAATGACTATTCTTTGAGGAAGTCGTTGGCATTCTCCATATTGAAAACTTTCTACTGCTCCTGCGTCTCAGGGAGCCCATGAACAGCACAGATATACTCAGCATGCACATCAAAGAGAGCAGAAGTGGGTTTTAACTGAATGCAGAAAGAAAAAAGCAGAATGAAGCTACTTGCTGTAAGAAGAATTTTGGTCAAATCTATAGGAGACCATCTTTTTAAAAACGAATTAACCTTAAAATAGCATATTGACTTTTAACTCGTAGAAAACATGGAAGTCTGTTGTAGAAGTGAAAGTGAGAGAAATCCAAAGGACAGAGTACCCACCCCCCCCCAAAGGTCCTCCAGCCTTCTCAGCTCAGTCCCCTAAACCTGAGGCTACTTTCAATTCCCTCTGAAAAGACTCAGAGAGGAGCCTAAACAATTCGAGTGAAAGCAACTCCCTGTCTTTTCTCAACCCCGCCCCCTACTACTCCAGGATCTGTGTTTGCCACAACTTCATAAGTATTTCAATTACTTGTTCCCCGAACAGTCCTGCAGAGAGGCTCTGCCCCCAGCCCCCTTCTTAGAGATGAAGATATTGAGGTTAAGTGATTTTTCTCAGGGTTACAAAGAGACCTCCTAGCAATGGGGAATGAGAAGCAGTGGTCCAACCTCCTTACAGATGAATAGATTGGGTTTCAGAGCAGCTTTGCTATTGTGTTGCAAAGGAGCCTCTCAACTGCCTGGCTGAATGTTTAAGTCCTAGAAATGAAAGGGAGGCAGCTAGGAGAACACTGAACACTTTCTTTCTTATTAATGACAAAAGCAATTGTCTAACTTGGAAGGAAAGGCTCTATAGAAAAAAACCTTTTTTTTTTTTCCCCAAACAGTGGGACATTCAATGTGGTACCCTCTGTTAAGGACATGGTTGTCATTTGTCTACTTACAGATAGTGCTGCTGAGGAAGCTGGACTCCAGATTGGAGATGTGGTGCTGTCTGTCAATGGCACTGAGGTCACCAGTGTTGAGCATGCGGAAGCTGTGCACCTTGCAAAGAAAGGTAGGTGGGTCAGTTACAGACTGAAGAGTTCCCTGAAGATGCTGAAAATACTGAGAACTCAATACATGGGCAGTTCAAAGGTAGGAAGGTGGTAGCTAGAAAGGGATGCCTTTATCAACACAACTTTGTATCCTGGTGATTAAATCTTACTTCTACACCAGGCATTGCAGCCCACAAGGTGAAACTGGAAAATATCAGTAAGCAAAATACACTTTGCTTTCAAGACATTTCTTTAATTAAAAATATATATCTCCATTATGAGAATTCATTTACAGTTTCATTTCATTTTATTTCTTTATGTTTGCTCCTTCCCTTCTTTTCTTCATTTCTTTGCAAAACGTTTGTGGAGATAAACAAAATCTTAGGATTTTAGTATGGCATGTATGTTTGTGTGTGTGTGTGTGTGTGTGTGTGTGTGAGAGAGAGAGAGAGAGAGAGAGAGAGAGAGACATCCCAGTTCTGAAGTTTTTAGAAACTCTCTTAGAACCACCTGTGGCCTGTGTGTTAAGCAGTTCCAACACAGTTGGGACCACTACCACCACTGGGTTAGAGATAGCAAGCCACTCCCCACACACACATACCCTTGCATCCACTCACAGTAAATTGTGGGCAGACTAATATCATTGTGCTCTCTGGGGAAAAAAAGAAAAAGAAAAAAAAAAAAACTTTCTTTGGCACCATTTGATAAGTCCTTAAAGTCTCACAGAAAAACAGATTTGACTAGAAAATGTTGAGTTTCATGGCAAGATTATTTGATATAGTATCTTCTTATCAAATTCCTGAAGGTTATGTGGATGCTGTCATACACTGAAGGATTATTAGACAATGAGGTAATATTTAAAATGTGCATTTGGAATAAGCCACAGGTTTCCTGATAAGGGTCACTTGCCTTCTTTCAAGCTGTGGACTTAGCAAGAGCCAAGAGTTGTCTGGTACAGACTAACATTTGAAAACCTCCAAATGAATCCATTCTACTTAACAATTCTGAATTCTTTCCAGGCAGAATTTAGCTTGGTATTTTATTGCTCTGTAAGATGTGTACTGTGTATGCCAGGAAAGCAAGGTCTTTATCAGTTAGCATGTGCAACAACTCTCATAGGTCTTGCCCTAATATTTAGCCTTTCTGAAGCAGAATGCAGGATTTATGATCATGATTACACTAATAAATTGGGAACATAAAACAGTAAGGCAATGTTATTCATTACTTTTGTACTTAACTGTTCTCAAAGATAATCCCTTGTTATTTCATTTCCTGTGTTAAATAATATTTTAGTAATACTTTTATCTCTAGTGTTTTTTTTTAATTTGTCTCCAAGAGGCTCTGTAATACTTAACCATTCCAGGAAGTCAACGGCAAACAGAACATATCTAAACCTTGAATGGAGGAGGTTTTGGCTTTGGATAAAAAGGATGTAATGACATTGACAGTTGGAGAAAAGTGACTTCAACATCTTGTCTCCAAGAGGCTCTGTAATACTTAACCATTCCAGGAAGTCAACAGCAAACAGAACATATCTAAACCTTGAATGGAGGAGGTTTTGGCTTTGGATAAAAAGGATGTAATGACATTGACAGTTGGAGAAAAGTGACTTCAACATCTTAGTGTGTGCTGCTTGCACCTGGAAGTTACTTAGAATAATGATTATATACTCTATTATAATCTGGGTTCAACCTTAACTTCCCTCTCTTAAAAAGACAATGACCCCTTGTCTTTTCCAGCCCTCAAATTCAATACTAGAAATACCTTCAAAGCAGACCATAAATTGCAGATCTGAGATATTAAAGAGAAACCTAGAAAGAGAAAGGAAATGATGACATCATGCTTGTATTTGTTGCAAGGGTGAGAATTATATTAACTACAAGAAGACAGCTCAGGATCTCCTGTGAGAAATAGGCTGGGGGAAGCATTTATTATTTATTTTGTTATTCATGGATTCCTAGCAAGCCTTGTTCTACCTTAGTAGCTCTGAATACTAGAAAATTGGCAGCACTTATTATGGACAGTCAATGAGATGAGCCAACCGGGATGCAGGTATAGATCATTCCATATTCATGGATGATCTCCTGCACATGCTTATAGTTAACTGACTATGGCACAGCTTTTAATTCAGAAAACAGTGAGATCTCTGGTAGAATAATCAAGAGATTTTTTTCTGAGATTCTTGGTTACCTACCTTGAAGGTAGACAAGACAAACAAGACAGCTGGACCAAGATGGCAGCCCAAGAGGTCCAATGCCCTGAAGAACACCACCATACTCTTCAGGACTGGGGCTGGAGTGCCAGAGAGGGTTAATTGCCAGTTTAAACTTCCTCTAGTGCATATTTTCCAAAATATTTTTAATAATACCAGAACAATAGGTGTTATCTGGTAAAAAGAAATATAAAGGGTCTGGGGAACAGTACGGGGAAAGGGTGAACAATCTGCGATAAGCAAGGTAGAGAAAATACATCCAAGAGAACAGGCACTGAAAATGTAAAATAAAATCCATACACATCACTGAATTGGTCAAGGAGGACATTTATAGGATATGAAACAGAAAAGCAGTTATAAAGAAGAGTCTGTTGTCAGTGCTAAGTATAAAGAAGACAAATGTTGAAAAAAAGTAGTACGTGAACAGAATAATAAAATAAATACAATGAGAATATATTAGGTAGTCCAAACTCGTGTGCAAATGCTCACAAAAAGTGCCAAGGAGAAGGTAGGGAGGAAGTGAGTGAAGGGAGGGAGGGAGGGAGGGAGGGAGGGGAGAAAAAGTCAGGCAGACATAAAAAGAGTTAAACACAAAGGGGTGCACATGTATGTGTGTACTGGCTGGGCTTGTATGCCTACTTTACACAAGCTAGAGTTATCACAGAGAAAGGAGCCTCCCTTGAGGAAATGCCTCCATGAGATCCAGCTGTAAGGCATTTTCTCAATTAGTGACCAATGGTGAGAGGGCCCATTGAGGGTGGTGCCATCCCTGGGCTGGTAATCTTGGGTTCTATAAGAAAGCAAGCTGAGCAAGCCAGGGGAAGCAAGCCAGTAAGTAACATCTCTCCATGGCAACTGCATAGGCTCCTGCTTCCTGACCCGATTGAGTTCTAGCTCTGACTTCCTTTGGTGATGAACAGCACTTTGGAAATGAAAGCTGAATAAATCCTTTCAGCCCCAACTTGCTTCTTGGTCATGAGGTTTGTGTAGGAATAGGAACCCTGAATAGGACAATGTGGAAACGTGCTTCTGCATGTAGAAGCCAGAGATCAACTTCAGGTGTCATTCCAAGGGTGCTCTTCCCTTTGTTTTGTGAGGCTGGCCCACTTAGTGGCATGAAAATCACTGACCCACAAGGTTGACTGGCCAGTAAATCCAAGATATCTTCTGGTCCCTGTTTCTCCAGTTTTGGAATCCTAAGCACATGACATCATGCATGGTTTTTAAACTCTAGTTTCTGGATGCCTAGCTAGCTCAGTGTATAGAGCATGAGACTCTTAAAATACAGTTTCCGGAGATTGACTTGGGTTCTTGTGCTTCAGAAAACACTTTACCAACCAAGGTATCTCCCTAGCCCATGGGAAAAAAGTATAAGAAACAAAACAACATGTTTTCAGGATTAATGAAATAAAGAGAATTTTTTTAAATGCTTATATATTATCAAATAAATGGGTATCAAAACTCTTAGGCAAGCAAACTGTAGTGAAACTTAGGAAATTAAAAATAAAGAAAAATAATTTTAAACCATCCAGGAAGAAATAGTGCATCACCACTAAAAGATCTGAAATACAACCAGAGTTTCTAACAAGAGCAGATTCCAGAGTACTATAGAGTAACATCCTCAAAATATTAAAGAAACCGAAACACAATATCCAGGAAAAGAATTATGTAATATAAGTAAATGGCAAACGGTTGTTGGCATTCATGACTTTGGAGAGACTATCTAAAGTAATCTCAGATAAAACACATTGCCAAGAAGAAATATAAAACAGAATAGCTTCATTTTAAGCATAGAAAATAGGTGTAAAGAAATTGATTTAAAGTCCCTACTAATTCTATCAGTTGTATATTGAGCTAAAGAATTCCTTAATAAAGATCAATGCAATTGTTTAATTTTAATGTTCCAAACATAGAAAAATAGCAATTCCCTTTCATCTCTAATAAAGGCTATCTAACTATATATCTTTTGATTTCTATGACAAAATATTTTAGATAGCAAGCCTATAAGAAAGAAACTTTACTATGATAAATGGTTTCAGTCAATGGTTATTTGATCTTGATACTTTGAATTGTGGAGGTATCTGTTGTGTCAGTAATATGCGCTAACAGATGATGCTGACCATCTCATAGCCTGAAGGCAACAGATTAGAGAAAAAAAAAAAAAAAAAAAAGGCCTGCAGTCCCAGTAAGAACCACCATCAACGGACTAACTTCCTTACATTGGGATCTACTTCCTAAGGTTGTCCATCTCCGAACAGTGCCAGAGGGTGACAACCAGTCTTTGAACATATAAGACTATGAAGAACATTGAAGTTCTAAACCATAATATAACCAAAATCAAAGATAATTAAAACAGAAAAGCACATGCATATAAACAAAAATTGTTGACAGAGAAAACTTGGAAATATTTCTTTTTCAATTGACAAGAGCAGTGCTACTTATAACAGATCTGCTCATCATAATAGCAAAAGTCCTGGCCGAGCCAATATAATACAAGCAAGAGAAACAGTGGTATACGTTCTAAGAAGAAACAGAATCATTCTTACTGAAGACTTTGCGACTACAAGAGTTGTATTTCAGGACAGATAAACTCCAAGAACTTTGTGACTTACAACTAAAAGAGAAGGACTCACTAAACTAAGATCTCCTATACAAATTGGTTATCTATGGACAGCCCTAAAAACATACACACGGAGACTGGAAAAGTTCTGCATATATCCATGCAGCAACAGTTAATGAAAAATGAAGCCATGACTTAAAAAGAGAGCAAAGAGGGGTATAAAGGAGTGGTTGGAGGGATGAAAAAGAAGGGGGAAATGATGTCATCTCAAAAATAACTTTTTAATGATGAAATCTCAAAAATAACATAGCTTTTTAAAAACTAGCAGTATGTACCTGTACTATCAACAAGAAAAAAAAAGAAAGAAAAAGGAAAATTTCACATGCAACAAAAATTTGAAGTGTTTGGAATTAATCTATCAAAGAATGGAAAAATATGATCCAAGTCCATACAAGATCTAGGATAGATATATAGCTCAGTGTAGAATTCTGTGTTCAAGGCCTTAGGTTCAAGTCTGTATGATGGATGGGACTAAATGCCTGAAAGTAAACACTATTTTAATGCATTCATAGGTTAAAAATGGAAATTTCTTCATTCTTCCCAAATTCACTCTAAAATTTTTTAATATCACAATAAAATTTAACTTAAATGAATGGGTGGTTTGGAAAACTTACCTGCAAACATGCAGAAAAGCAAATGTTTTTAAAGGCTACATTATTGTTAAATAGAGCAAGGTATCAAAAGAATGTTCTGTATCAGGCATGAAGGTGTATTCCAAATCCATACTAATATACAAGAATGTGGTTGTTTTGTAGGAACATAAAGTAGATTAGTGATCTGTAAAGGAATAGAAAGCTCAAAAAATACTCAATTATTCATCAAACTTTAGACATATATATATATATATATATATATATATATATATATATATATTATTCTACATACAGAGGTGGACTTCAGTTGTATCAGATCTCAATTTTGAAGTTAAAATCAGTGCCAGTAAAAGAAATTACAGACCAGCTTTGCCACTAATCAAAAACAATGTAAACTGTCAACAAAATGATGTTTTAGTTTCCTTATTATTTTAAAGTGTCACATAATAGCCAGCTTTGCTAGGGGCATAAAGGTAAGAAAATGAGAATCTTTGTGTACTTACTGGGATATGGAAGTTTAGAGAGCAATCTGCGCTTCTTAGTGAAGTACTTATAAAATCTTGGGTCCTAGCAGTTGTATTTCGGGACAGATAAACTCCAAAACTACTTAAGGGACAAATCCAAGGGCACTTGTGTTTTATGTGGTAGAAAGGAATTAGAGTCAGCCTGGTGTGCGAACCTATGTTGTAACTAACACAGGCTCTGCATTTCTACTCCCTTTGAAGCATCACAGGTAGAAATTTTTAAAGATGGTTTCAAGTTGAAAAAGAAAGGACAAGAATAAACAAAATGGGGGATGAAGAGAGAGACAGGCGTACAGAAAAACCGGCATGACATCACTTATGTAAAATAAGAAGACAGACATCCACAGGAGAGTATGGCGACATTCCTATCCGTATCAAGCCCATTTGGTGAAACCTAGCCTGAAAGAACAAATTACTGTACTAGAAGAAAGAATAAAATCAAAGCAAGGAAGTCAGAACTCCAAAGACAATCCTGGGGCATGATCGAAGCATTATGACAAGTGCACTGCCCTTGATTTAACAGCAACGAGAGATGCCCCTTGGATGGAACCTGCCATATATAAATGTGTCTAGAACATTGTTCTGAAATCCATAGGCAATGGTGGTGAAAGTGAGTTGAGCAAAGCAAACTGGGCCGCTGAGAAACAGTGGTTCTGTAGGACATACCTGATCGACCTTGACATGGACTCAGATTGTGGACATCTGCACGAGTTAATTTTATTCTGTTGACAAGGAAACCAAAAGCTGAGTTTTGAAAGGCACTCGGCATCATATCAAAAAATGGCAGCACGGTTATGTGACTCTTTGGAGCTGTGTATGCTTGCCTGCTTTTGGAGACAAGTTCTCACTATAACAGGCCATGGCAGCCTTCAGTTTGGAATATTCTTGCTTGACCCTCAGCCATCAGTGCTGGGATTAAGCCCCATACTCTTCTGCATCTTTATTGAATTAGGTTGCCCTCATACGATTGCTTTGGCTCATTACCGGACTGATAGTTGGCACACTCAAAGAGATTTAATCACCAACATACACAGGCTAGAATGGTGACATTCAATCACCAATATAGATAGTACAGGAACACAGTGAAGCTCAATGAACAGGCATATGTTTGCTCTATGGGGACTTTTCTTCACTAAGTACAGGCTTTAGGAAAAACAAACACGCAAATTCCCCTGGAGGCCAGGTTCTCAGCTGCAGCCCCTGGGACAGAACACTTCTTGCACATTTCTCCTTGTCACTTACCAGGGTGGTAGAGTTTGTCTGACAGTGGAGGTGCGAGTCTGACACAGTTTAAGATTGGTGGCATAATAAGACAGCGAGCCAAGGAGAGAGTGTGAATTAGAAAAAGAAATTTTTTTTTCTGTTCCCCTGTAGCTGTCAATAACCTCACTGAATACTATACTACCAAACATGGGCCAACATGTGAAGAAAGAAGAGGTTTCTGGGGAGCTTTTGTTTTGAAGGACTCTGTCACTAAAGAGCTGGGGTGGGTAAAGAGACGGTTTTAAAACTCCTTTATCTCATGAAACTGACAATTTTCCTGACTCTTTCACTGCAGGCTGTAGACAGTCATCTATCTGCTTTTTTTCATCCCTCGTACTGCTCAAAGCAAGCATGTTGTCTGGTAGATAAAGGCAGTGGTTATGCACATTCATCCCCAGGGTCGGGAAACTGATGAGCGGTTGTTACGTGGAGGGAAAGGAACTAATCATTTTGTTTTCTTTTTTTCTTTCTTTCTTTTTTTTTTAAGGAGATATGTTAGGGTTAAAAAGTAAATTTGGTCAAAGGAAACTAAACCATGGTCAAAGAAAGGAAGAAATACCGTAGTTAGTGGCAAAGGCCAAGCAGCAGGGCCTCCTGGAAACAGAAGAGCTTGGAGACTTGCAACTGGAATGGTATTTGAACATCATCTGAGAACTTGCTACAAATACAGGATGCCGAAGCTCAAGCTGAATGAAGGCACAGAGTTTAAGGAACCACCGGCTGGTGTTTGTTAGTTTGTTAAGTATCAAATCAAGATATATTCTAATTTTACGCTGAGTAAGTGAATAGCCATGGGCGGTTTTAAATGTTGACCCTTGAATTTTTCGTGCCCTTAATGCATAAAGTAAAATGGCTACAGATATTATGTAAAACCTAATATCAAAAGTCTAAAACTCTCATTCAAGTTCTTCTGTGAATGTCAAGCCTGAGTCCTCTGGGCCCCGAGTAGCATGTGGTGAAGAATATAAAACCACCGTCTCCTGACAGCTGTTTGGAGCTCAGCATCTCCCCGTGCATCCGGCTCATGTCCTCACGCTGGGTATGAACAACGTTCCTCTAACATGATGAAGCCATGCAGCAGCAGAGCCAGCTGCATCCTTGCCCCAGAGAGAATTTTTCATGGTGCACCAAGTTATGTTTATGACCAGGCTGAAGCTCAAGCTTAGTCTGATCGGTATCAGAGAAGCTAGCATGCAGTCTGTGTAAGCAAGAGGAAAATGACCTCAGGGGCAGCCCACTGCTGCAGTCCATAAATAAATTGGCAGATGTGTCAACTACACACATTAGTCCAGGAGTGCAGTTCTTTAGGGACTGTAGTCCAAAGACAAAGACATTTGTGGGTTGCCGGTCAATCTGGAGCATTTCTTCTAATTTTTCTGGATGTGTTTTTGACAGGAGCTTAAGGGCAGTTCAATAAATTAAAATGTATTTACATGGCAATGAAGAATTATCTTGACATACTGAGAGTTATTTAATTACCAAGGTACTTTGCGTACTGCCAAAGTTAAGACTATGTCAGCCTTTCTGGGACAAATCTTTATTTTCAGGGCCATGTGGCTCAGGCAGGAATGATCCCCTGGGTTGGAGCTTGTCAGTTATAGAAGATGAGTCTCCTTGCTGACCCCCATTTCCATAGACAGTTCTAAACAGATCGGTAATCTCAATGTCAGACATCATGATGAAGTCAGCGCTGCCAAGGCCAAATGTCCCCCTTTAGGGATGTGGCCTCTCTCTCAGAGAAATTGTAAATGAAGTCATACCCCATTTGCAGTCTTCAAAGCATGTCAGGGTTGCTGTCTGTCTGCATGGCATTCAGAGAGCTGTCTTAAGGCATCAAAAGGTAGGTGTGTGGTGTCCGTGCTGGCAGCAACAAAACACAGTGGGTAGGCAGCGACCTCGTATTAACAGGGACAGAGACAATTTCCACAAGCTGTACTCTATTGCAGTCCTGTCTCATGGAAATCCAGCAAAGAAGACATTCCCAGGAAAGTAAGTGGAAGCTTGGGTAAAGTCCTGACTTAACCTGGAAAAAGAAAAGGGTCAGTGCCTAGGACTTCCCAGGCTTCCTGTTTCTCAACTCAAGAATTTTGATGAGGGACAGTTTCAGCAAAAGACCTAAGTAGTGACTTAGATCGACGAGGCTAATTGTTGCAGATAAAAGCAAAATAGAAGAGGGAAATATACCTCCACATCCTTCTTAGAAAGTAAATCAAGATGCTTAAGGAATTGGCTTGATATTATAACTAGTGACATTGCACACACTTGACTCTGTCCTCAGAACCATTGTGGATATGATGATTGTGGTATGATGAAGGAGTTTAATACAGTTCAGGAGACCTGGGTCACAGATAAGTTTCACCACTGACATATGAGTCAACTGAGAGGTAACTGTTCAGTTCTTATTTTCTTCATAAGCACATAGGTTTGCACGTCTAAGAGTCCTGGTCTAATCTAATGATAGGATTTGTTTCTCTGTTTTTAAAGCCATGACTGTTTCTCCAACCATTACTTCTGCATAGTTACTGTCCCTCTAGATGTCAGGCCATTCATTGAACTCTCCAAAATTCATGCCTATAGGTCCAGATATCCTGACTATGGTGGTGGCATCCGACATCAGCCGCTGTCCCAATACCCCGTGGCCCACCTGCCGTGGTTACCTGCATAAGAGGACTCACTCGGGTTTTGTGAAGGGCTGGAGGAAGAGGTGGTTTGTGTTGAAGCATGACGGCTTTCTCCTCTATTACAAACACAGAAAGGTAAAGTGTGAGGAGGGAAAACAGCTGATATGGGTAGGAATGAAAGACATTGGAAGGAAAACCTCCTTGGACTATCCCGTGTCCAAGAATTACCCTTCAAGACAGGACTCTGGAAGCAGTAGTTTCCCATTTGACTGTCCAGGAATTGTCCTTTCAAAAATCAGAGAAGTATAATTTATGCTCTCTTCTGCTGCATAAATCAAGGGATTTTCTTTTTTCTTGTTTACTTCACTTTTGATCCTACATGAAGGTTCCCTTATTACTACAAAGAAAATAAGAACAAAACTAAGTTTCTAGTGGCATTAGTAAATAAATGTAGATGATTGAAACATAGCTCTTCGGGCCACAATGTCTACCACGGTTGGTAGAACTCCGTGCTTTTGAGGTTTTTGAGGCATAGAGCTAGGCAGGTCACCTGGAATACCTTTTTTGCTTTCCAGAGTCCATGAGAACAGTAATGTCTTAACTGCAGGGGGACGCTGGGATCCCATCAGGAATAACCCCAATCCTATGCTAAGGGAATCTTTCTCTCGGGTGCTTGTGGCTGAGTCTAGGCTGGATGGGCCCAGGTGCTTGGGCAGGTCTTCTTTACATGAGTCTAAAACACAGTTTATATTTTGCTATCATGGATGTTTTCTCAGTTAGGTTTAATCTGGTGTCTGATTTTGTTAAGCAATGGCAAGAATGCTTAAAAATGACAACAGAGATTTCATGGCGAGCTCTTACTTTCCAACTTCTCATGAAATATTTCCAACAGCTGTCAGGAGCTAAATAGACTTACTGTCATAAGGAGCATATGCTCTCTCCCATTCAACAAAGGGTATGCTGTGCATCCTGCAACCTGGTGGATCTGTTGGGTTCAATCTAGGGGCACTTATGACTCACCTCTAATCGGGGTTGAAAACAAGAATTTGGGCTATTTACTTCATTCATGACACAATCTTATTTTTTTCCTCTGCCTTTATTTTGCCTTTCTTGTGTGTGTTCGTGTGTGTGTGTGTGTGTGTGTGTGTGTGTGTGTGTGTGCATGTGTGTGAACACACACACTTGTGTACAAGTAAAAACAAACTTGATTTCTTCCTGGATATTAAAAAGTCAGTAAGAAAACCAGTCCATTTTGAGAGTGAAAAATGATCTCCTGTTGAATTATTATTATAATTTATGTTCTCCGATGTGGGAGTTTCTTTTCCTGAAATTATGAGCCACTTACCTGTGGACCACTGTCAAGTGCTCTGCCTTTCATAGGAAAAGTCAACCATACAGCTCCTTTGAGAAACTTTGTCTCCCTCCAGTGCAGGAAAATAGGATTTTCTCTAAACGGGATGAGAAATTGCTCTCTGTCTTTAGTTTCTATTATCTTGAGAATTAAAGTAAAACAGACAAGAAGTTTTCAATCTGGAAAACGTTGTGGAAACCTCAGACACAGTTTCTGATCTGTAGGAACATGTACATTCATGTTTCAGAAGTCTGAAGGAGTCTCTGAGCAATGCCTACAGTCTCGTGGTCTTTTTCCCCTCACCTCCTGATTAGAGGAAAGTGTAGCCCTAGAAATTTGATGGGTTTTTTTCTTTTTTATTTTAAATGTTTTTAGGAAATTCTAATTTGTAAATTGAGTAAATATCACAATCAAGTGTCTTCCAAGCTAAAGTCAATAAACAATGAACAAGAAAGAAAGAAAGAAAGAAAGAAAGAAAGAAAGAAAGAAAGAAAGAAAGAAAGAAAGAAAGAAAGAAAACCAACTAATTAAGCTTGCACAAAGACCTCTGTAGACTGTAGCCCTAAGGTTGTCTGTCTTGCCCTGCCTTGGTGATTTCTGTCTCCTCTTATAAAATAAGTAGATTTTTTTTATTAGATATTTTCTTCATTTAAATTTCGCATGTTATCCCGAAAGTCCCCTAAAACCTCCCCCATCCCCCGCCCTGATCCCCTACCCACCCACCAGCTATTAGATGAAACACAGGGTTCCCAAGGAAGGAGCTAGAGAAAGTACCCAAGGAGCTGAAGAGGTCTTCAACCCTATAGATGGAAGAATAACATGAACTAACTAGTACCCCCAGAGCTCATGTCTCTAGCTACATATATAGAAGAAGATGGCCTAGTTGGCCATCATTGGGAAGAGAGGCCCCTTGGTCATGCAAACTTTATATGCCCCAGTATAGATGTTTGTTTTTAATGCTCTTCTTCAACAAAAGAAAATAAGAAACATCCCCGAGTCAGGCATCTCTTGTTTTAAGATCTTTGATCACTGAGATTCAGAAAGGTCCTGGTATTTTCCATCTGGGTTTTCTAGGTTAGGGCACTGGTCCTCTTTTTGGCTCATGTGGACTCTTTGAATTAAGTGTATTCATAAGAATAATATGCTATACAGTTTTCCATAATTCCCGCTACCTTTCATTTCTGGATCTACTTATTTTTATTACCTACCAAACTTTTTTTTTTGATCTTCAATTCTTTTATTAGATATTTTTTTAATTTACATTTCAAATGCTATCCTGAAAGTCCCCTATACCCTCCTGCCCTGCTCCCCTACCCACCCACTCCCACTTCTTGGCCCTGGCATTCCCCTATATTGGGGCATATAAAGTTTGAAATACCAAGGGGCCTCTCTTCCCACTGATGGCCAACTAGGCCATCTTCTGCTACATATGCAGCTAGAGACATGAACTCTGGGCGTTGTGGTTAGTTCATATTGTTGTTCCTCTTATAGGGTTGCAGACCCCTTCAGCTCCTGTGGTACTTTCTCTAGCTTCTCCATTAAGAGCCCTGGTTTTTCAAGACAGGGTTTCTCTGTATAACCCTGGCTGTCCTGGAACTCACTTTGTAGGCCAGGCTGGTCTCGAACTCAGAAATATGCCTGCCTCTGCCTCCCGAGTGCTGGGATTAAAGACATGCGCCACCATGCCTGGCTACCTACCAAACTTTTGGCATTTGAAAGCATGAACCCTGCAGTGGAAGGTATATGAGAATTATAAGCTACAGTAGTAATTTTAGTTAAATTTAAAATATTTTTATCACTTTTAGTCTTCTGTGTAGGAGGGAAGGATGTATATCTTGTGATTAACACTTGGGTAAGAAAAAGCTGATATGAAGAATGTGATTGCTGTATTAGCCTTTGATGTAACTAAAGTATAAAAATATAACTTTATTTCAATTTTAAAGAGCACCAATCAGATGTACTGTAGCACCACACATTCCAGAACTCATTATGTCTGATCTGGAAAATAGATAGCAAGGCTTGAGAAGAGTTAATGAAGCGTACCATGGACATAACAGAATAAATTAGCAGAAAATGAACTCACCCATTCAGAAGTCATTCATGCAACAAGTATTTATTAGATACTTTTTATATGCCACATGCTATGTAAGCACCGAGAAGAAAGCAAAACAGACATGATGCCTGCCCTATTTGTGCATATAGTTCCAGTGCATATAGAAGCCAGTGTAAGAAAACAAATTCTCAAATCAATATGGAATTGTGACCAGTATTACAAATAAAGTTATAGAGGGAGAGGAGAGTTATAGCAGTCTGTTTGCAGCAAGAAGTACAACCACACAGCTCTCTGCAATAGAGTTGCTAAATGGGGATCAAACGAATAACTGTAGGATATAAGACTGAGAAATTTTCAAAGAAGGGGTATCCCAAGAAGGACAAACTCAGAAGGGGTCTGTTCCCTCTCCAAAGCTGGGGTTCGAGGAAAAGATGAAATTAATCAACTGGACAGCCTGCAGCTCACTGGTTTGCCAGGCTAGAGCAATTTACAACCCCACTGCTAATAGGAAGCCACCTTTCCCGGGCCCCACAAGGCAGTAAACCTTCAGTGGGTTCTTGGTGCATAGTAATACCATAGATGTGAGAATTCTTCTGTGGCTGAAAGACCTGGAACATGAGAAGCCCTTGTAGTGAAGCCTCTGTTAGAAGTGCTGTGAAAGAGACAAACATTGGGGAAGAGGGATGTAAGCAGGAAAAGTCAGGGCATCATAGTGTACAGGAGACCTACACAAGTTCATCCATATGGCACGGATCACGGGCGGGCGACCACAGACTCTGTTCAAACTTCAGGGTCCCAGAGGGACAGCATATGCTAGCTGGCGCATGGCTGGAACAAAGTACCTTTGAATGGTCAGATACCCACACTCCTGGCCTACCTTGCGGGGGACTGGACAAAACAAGAACCTTCCTTCTTTTACAGTGTTCCTCCAGCGCCCTCTGCTGAGAAACGTTAGCAGCACCATAGTACAGAACTCGATAATGAAATTAGTTCATAAGCAAAATAAAAAGCAAGGTTTCTTTAAGGGGCTGACCACTGGAAGTTTGACCATACTCCAGTGAGTATATGGGTAACACAAAATGGATCTTCTTTCTTTCTTTCTTCCTTCCTTTCTTTCTTTCTTTCTTTCTTTCTTTCTTTCTTTCTGTCTGTCTTTCTTTCTTTCTTTGAAAGAAACAGGGCTGGGATCCTGGAAAGACATGGAAGTGAATGTGATCAGGGCACATTATGTGAAACATCCATAATCAATAATCAATAAAAACATCATGTTGAAAGTAAACAGAGCAGAGAGTAAGGAGTGTTAGAGTTACTTCCAGTGTTGGGGCAGATGTTGTGTCTTCCTCACCTCTGACCCTGTGACTGGAAAACTTTTTTAAAAGCCCAATCTTTGAATACTGTTCTCAACTATTAACTCACATTAATGGATTGACTCTTACTGAACTGGACATTACTTAGACTGCTTTTGGGCAAAGTGATCAAAGTCCTCTATGTTGTACAGTGGAGTAGAGGCTTCCTAATATTTCTTCTCTTCATTTTGTTCCTTTCAGCAAATTAGTTCTACTGTATTATTTTACTGCCAATCTAAATGACCGCTATACAGTGTTTAAACTGGTAAAGCCTACTACAAAAAGAATATGTGTGTTTTCTAAGAGTATGTACACTATTTATTGGACATTCTTGCACTTAATCTAAGCATGCCTTATGTAATATGTTTATAATGCCATGTATTTTAGTTACATACAGATTATAAACCTATGAGATGTTGTTAATATTCTTTTATATGCTCAAGACTATATGCACTCTATTTTTAACTATATTTTTACCTCATTCTCTTATAATTCTTTCTTTTTTGGACCTTCACACATGTGACCTTGGATCATTCTTCACCTGTTATAGCATTGTGTAGTGACTGACCATCAATTATTTTAGCTTTTCTTACTACTTTCTGATTTTTAAATTGCTTACAGAATCTTCAATTTTCCCACCACTTCTTTAAGGAATATTTTGAGTGGGCTCTTTTCTGTGACACTAAGAAGTTAACTTATCCACAGAAACAAGAAAATCCTAAAATGTAGCCTCCTCTGAGAGCTGTGTATGTCTTTGACTCCCTTCCAAGCTTTAATTAAAAGTTTATTTGCTCCTCAAAGTTCTTCATTTAAACCTTCCCTTTCGACTTTGTTTTCCATTTAATTCTCATCTACAGCCTCTTATTTATAGTATGGTTATCAATCTGGCTTTTCCTTTGAACATACTAATCACAGTCATATTAACCTTTAGTTCTATTCATTTCTTTATCTAGATTCTCCATAAGTCTTTCTATCCTTTCTATGTTCCGCAATTTGGTTTCAGTTTTATACAAGAAAAGAGTGCTGGAGATTCCGATTTGGTCCTTGTGAGACTTTGACCCAGTACCCTTGCTTCCAGGGTCATCCATTAAAGGTCTATCTCAGAACTTTATTTAGCAGGATTTTCTATCCATTCTTTGACAATTTCATAACGTCCTCTTTCCTATAGCCAGTCTTCTCCTAGCCCCCCTCACCTTCCTAATCAACCACCTTCAACTCCTCTGCCCTGTGGAGTCTTTTTTGTGTTGCCCAACTACTCTTGGGAGTACCGCCTCCCATCAAATGTTACCTTTTGATAGGGTCTCAACTCCATGAGCCTGTTGAGCGCTCTGCCCATTTCTCAGCTTCTTTCGGTGGGAGTGATTCCCTTGTTAAGTTAATTTCTGCTAGACTTTGCTTTTACTGGTCTCCATTGTCTTCCTCAACTCGTGAGATATTCAAAGAGCATTTATATACTCAAGCTTTATTCCATGTTTCTTTTTGAAAATTTTTATGGGTTAATTTGTTTATTTACGTTTCAAAGGTTAAACCGATATCCCTTTATCAGTTTCCCCTCCAAAAACCACCCATCCCTCCCCCAACCCCTGCCTCCACAAGGGTGCTCTGCCATCTATTCACCCAACCCCTACCTCCCCACCCCTGCATTCCCCTATGCTGGGGAATCAAGCCTTCACAGAACCAAGGGCCTCCCCTCCCTTTGATACCAGACAAAGCCATCCTCTGCTACATATGCAGCTGGAGTCATGGGTCCTTCCATGTGTACTCTTTGGTTGGAGGTTCAGTCCCTGGGAGCTCTGGGGGATCTGGTTGGTTGATATTATTGTTCCTTCTATGGCATTGCAAACCCCTTCATCTCCTTCAGTCCTCCCCCTAATTCCTCCATTGTGGTCCTCCTGCTCAGTCCAATGGTTGGCTGTGAGCATCCACCTCTGTATCTGTCAGGCTCTGGCAGAGCCTCTCAGGGAACAGCTATGCCAGGCTCCTGTCAGCAAATGCTTCTTGGCATCAACAATAGTGTCTGGGTTTGGTTTTGGTGGCTGTATATGGAATGGATTCCCAGGTGAGGCAGTGTGTAGATGGCCTTTTCTGGCAGTCAGATTGATACTAATCAAGTCTGGCATGATTAGACAGAGAGCATCAGTGAAGCTGAGATGGCAGGCGATAGGAGGGCAAAGCTGTTTTCGTCATAAAATTCAAGTTGTGTGATACCAGTTTAGATGTAAACGCTGTCATAGGGAACAAGAATCAAGCAGAGAAAAAATGGAGGTACAAAAGAAGAGGAATAAGAGACATATAATTTATCATGTACTTATAAAGTAGATTGTTTCTAGCTCATCAGCAACAGCAGAAGATTAGACTACGTAAAAGATAAGGCTGAAGTTTCAAACTGCTCAAAACGAAACGGAGGCAATCCTTATACAAAAAAAAGAAACCACTGTTAGTTTCGTCCTATGAATTTCTATGCACAAAACTGAATGTGTTTGTGGTGTGTGTGTGTGTGTGTGTGTGTGTGTGTGTGTGTGTGTAGGACTGGGAGGCATGGCAGACATGAGGATTTGGATGCTTAGAGAGAGAAGACATTGTTTTGCTCAAAATTCTAGACTCTTTTTTTTCAAATGCTGAAGGAGTAGTTTGACTGTGTCATGGCCCATGGTAAGAAGAGGAAGTAAAATTTAGTGCATTTAGATGGTTTCATTTGTGTATCTTAAATATTTCTTACAACTGTGGCTTATTCCTTTCTATTTTCTTTTATCAAAGCAAAGCGAGTCACAAATTGATTCCAGGCTCTCTTATCTTTCAGTTCTGGGGCCTCTTTCCTGTTAGCCAAGTCCTCTGCCCCTATGCTACATTTCCATGTACTTTCCAAATCTATCAAGTTAAACAACTACACGTGGGCAGAGCAGAAAAATGGAACAGCGTGGGCTCAAAAGGTCAGGCTAGCTTTGCAGCCCACAGTCTTACAATGAGGCATTTATGTCACAATCCCTGGTTAACTATCAGTTACCAGAAAAACATATAGTGGTCGGGCCTAATGCAGAAATTAATCAGAGGAAAACCAGTGCCAAAGAATGGGCTTGGCTGGACTGTGGGAGGGAGCTGTTTAGTTGATTTCTATAGATGCGTGAGATTTCTATTTGTCACCTTAAATATGATTACTAGACACCCGGGGAAAAGGCGCTGTTGCTGCTGCTGGAGCTCAGAGAGAGATCCAGAGTGAGATTCTGTTGGGTTAGTCATGTGAACAGGTAGATGGTGTTATATCTACAAAGTCACTCAGACCAAAGGTAGGTGGGTAGGTTACAAAAGGAAAATGCCAAGGACCAAACCCAGGTGTAAGTCTCTAGCAAAGGGCAGAGGCTGCATTAGCAGATTTGGAGAGAAGCAAGAGCAGTCTAGAGTTCATGGCCAGATGAGTGGACATTACTCTGATGCAGTAGTCCAGGAAACACAGCCTTAGTAGGCAGGTGGATCTGTCCTTCTGATTGGCCGTTTCTTGGCTTAGCTTCTCTGTGTTTCCATTTTCGTTTTTGTTTATGATTATTTTTTCCTTTCCTGTGTGAAAAGTGGTCAACTCTATCTTCCCTGGGGGAAAGGCATAAATTCCCTTGAATAGACATTTCTAAGAACTAGCTCCCTATTTATCCTTTCTAATGATTCAAAAATTTTGGAAGAGGTATCTATCACCAATTTTTTTAGTGTAATTCAACACTTCCTGTAATCAAATGCTTGAGCAATGCAGACGTGGTTTGGAGCTATGCGCATGCCCAAATGACCCAGGAACTGCGAAGAGGAGGAAAGCCATGAGCTACCTGCACATAATAGGAAATCCTATTTTCCCGACAGGTGTACCATGTGGGCTAAGTTAACAGGCAAACCAGTTATTCATGTTCTCCTTTCATCATACCCTGTTCTCAGTAAACTCCCTGTGTTCGTCTCATAAGTAAATAAATATGTCAGATTGAAATAAATCCAGATTTGCTTTGCTAAGAGGTCCTAGGAATTTCTTCCCACAATGCCACACTTCCACCCTAGATCTTTGGTTCCAATGTTGTGCCTACTCAAAAAATAAATTGCAGTTGGAGACTCTACACGCTGACCTAAAACCCTCCCAAGGGGTCATATCTCAAGGCTGTGTTTGGCCTCTACTCCAAATCTCAGCTTTCTCTTTCTGTCCATCCTGCTCACAAATCTTGATGGCATCCTTTTATACAGGGCTTCTCCAACTTTTTCCAATAATATTTCAGTTCCACCTCCCCCCAAATTTTTTATGGTACTCTGAGATTAAAATTACATAAAATAGATATACAGACCAAACACTAACTGATAGTAACTCATAAGGAAATTAATTCTAAGACAATTTCTTAGTATGCAGATGATTTTTCTGTTTATTAAATATGAGAGCAAATATTCATAACCAATAAGATGGATATGACCCTCTAGATTTACATAAACATTTTTCAGTCTTAGTGAGGCTGGTATTCTCCTTTAATCTCAGCCTTTGGGAGGCAGAGACAACTGGATCTTTGCTAGTTCAAGCCAGCATGATCTAAATAATGAGACCTAGGGCAGACAGGTTTACATGGTGAGAGCTGGTACCAAGGAAGGAAGGAAAGAAGGAAGGAAGGAAGGAAGGAAGGAAGGAAGGGAGGGAGGGAGGGAGGGAGGGAGGGAGGGAGAAGGAAAAGAAAAAAGAATTGAATATTTCATGCAGCAGTTTATATGACACCTTAATTTTTTTTCTAAATTGACTGACCTTTTGAGTTTAAAATGATGAATGGTGAAGTTGTTTTATATGAATCAAAAGTTCAAAATGGGGCTGGCAAGATGGCTCAACCAGTAAGAGCACTGACTGCTCTTCTGAAGGTCCTGAGTTCAAATTCCAGCAGCCAGATGGTGGCTCACAACCACCCATAATGAAATCTGATGCCCTCTTCTGGTGCATCTGAAGACAGCTACAGTGTGTGTGTGTGTGTGTGTGTGTGTGTGTGTGTGTGTGTGTGTATATATATATATATATATATATATATATATATATATATATATAATTTTTTTAGATTTATTTATTTATTTATTTATTTATTTGAGTACATTGTAGCTGTACAGATGGTTGTGAGCCTTCATGTGGTTGTTGGGAAATGAATCTTTTAGGACTTCTGTTGACTCCGGTCGGCCCCGCTCACTCAGCCCCTGCTTGCTCTGGTCCAAAGACTTATTTATTATTATACATAAGTACACCGTAGTTGTCTTCAGACGAACCAGAAGAGGGCATCATATCTCATTGCAGGTGATTGTGAAACACCATATGGTTGCTGGGATTTGAGCTCAGGATCTTCGGAAGAGCAGTCAGTCTGCTGAGCCATCTCACCAGCCCTACAGTGTATTTATGTATAATAATAAATAAATCTTTGGGTCAGAGTGAGCAGGGACTGAGCGAGTAGAGTTGACCAGAGTGAGCGGGGTTGACCAGAGTGAGCAGAGGTCCTAAAATTCAATTCCTAACAACCACATGAAGGCTCACAACCATCTGTACAGCTACAGTGTACTCACATACATATATATTTTTTTAAAGTTCAAAATGGCAAAACTATGCTCAGGGCCATTTTAGAATTATTGAAAAGTCTGTCTTAATCACAAGTCAAAACTCAGCTATCTTTTTCTAATAAAATTCAAGTCAGCAACAGAAACAAAGAAATTTTAAAATCAGAAATTTCTAACACAATTCTAAAGATAAAAGTTGATACCTGAGGAATGATAATAAAAATATTTATCATTTTTTTAATTATATCCTTCAATTTATGTAAGAACAGAAAACTCCATGCTCACAGTAAATATACTGCAACTTCTAATACACAATAGTCTCAAATCTGAGGCTGAGGTGCTCAGGGCAGTGTTTGTGGGCACTGGACAGTGTGTAGCATGCAGACAACAAAGTGTTCATCTATGTTCAGAACCAAAGCATCAATGAAGTTGAAGACACAATGGAGCAGACCCTGCCAGGATCACTCACTCAATGTTTTGAGTTCCCTGCCAAAGTTTGTCTTTGTAGAGTTGGAAAACTTTTACTGTTGTCTTTCATCTTCATTCCCAACATGCAGTTCAGTTAGTTTAAAAAGTTGGGCTTGCAAAATAAATAAATAAATAAATAAATAAATAAATAAATAAAATAAAAAGATCCAAGTCTACAAGAAGGTATGAAAACTCTTAGGTAAAAGTTGAGCTCATTATTTTCTGAGTTCACAGAAATAAACCAAAGAAATATCTAGTGGGGAAATACCCACTCAGAAAGAAGGGGCAGATAGGTTTGAAGATATGTATGCGCTCCAGGATATATTTTTTTTCCCTGTGATACAATTTTATTTTTTTATTAGATATTTTCTTTATTGACATTTCAAAAGCTATCCCCAAAGCCCCCATACCCTCCCCCCGCCCATGAATTCATGACATTCTTAGGTACTCCAGAATCTTTTTTTATTAGATATTTTCTTCATTTACATTTCAGATGCTATCCCGAAGGTACCCTATACTCTCCCCCCGCTCTGCTCCCCTACCCACCCACTCCCACTTCTTGGCCCTGGCATTCCCCTGTACTGGGGCATAAAAAGTTTGTAAGACCTAGGGGCCTCTATTCCCAATGATGGTAGACTAGGCCATCTTCTGCTACATATGCATCTAGAGAAAAGAGCTCTGGGGGTACTGATTAGTTCATATTGTTGTTCCACCTATAGGGCAGGGTGGTCACCAGGGAGGGCTTAGGCGCCCCAGAATCTTTTTTTTTTTAATTGATTATTTTATTTATTTACATTTCTTTTTTTATTTAATTTTATTTGTAATTCATTTTTTTACACTCCATATTCCATTCCCCACCCCTCCCGACAGCTCCACATCCCACACCTCCTCCCCACCCCACCCCGTCTCTACGTGGATGCTCCACCCCCCCATCTGACCTCTAAACTCCCTAGGGCCTCCAGTCTCTTGAGGGTTAGGTGCATCTTCTCTGAATGAACACAGACCTGGAAGCCCTTTATTGTATGCGTGTTGGGGGCCTCATATCAGATGGTGTATGCTGTCTGTTTGGTCGCTCAGTGTTTGAGAGATCTCGGGGGTTCAGATTAATTAAGACTGCTGGTCCTCCTACAGAATTGCCCTTCTCCTCAGCTTCTTTCAGCCTTCTCTAACTCAACAACAGGGGTCAGCAAATGTTATCCCCCTTCTGGGTTTCCCCTCTACAACCCCCCCCCATCCCATCCCCTCTCCTCTTTTTTTTTTTTTTTTTTTTTTTTTTTTTTTTTTTGATTTTTTTTTATTAGAGAAATTCTTCATTTACATTTCAAGTGTTATCCCAAAAGTCCCCGGTACCCACCCCCTGCCCTGCTCCCCTACCCTCCCCCTCCCACTATTTGGCCCTGGCATTCCCCTGTACTGGGACATATAAACATTGCTAGACCAGGGGCGCCCCAGAATCTTAAAAGATTATCTATCTTCAAGTCTCTGTCTTCCTTCCATAGACCCTTCAATGTAATTTAAACAATGCCCAGTAGGTGGCGCAGCTTACTCACAGTTATTTTTCAAAGTTACCGGTATGTTGTTAGAAACACACGTGTTGTAAATAAATAAGAAAATGAGTACTAAAGATGATACAACATAAAGCCCATTAGTTAAGTCAGGCATCAGCTCGCTTGAGAACACCTGCCGATTCCAGTTTACAGGCTCAGGCATGGTCCACTATGAAGCCCTTTGTTAGCAGTGACACAGGCAACCCTTCTGGTATGAAAGGGTAGTGGGGATTGGATGAGCTTTGTGTCTGCGGAGATGCTCTGTTAGAATTACTTATACAGTATTAAGAGGGCTTTTCCTTTTCGGGCTAGGAATAAACCTTCCTTGGCCCCCTGCACATTCGTCCACCGCCTTCTGCTTTTCCTCTGCAACATTCCTTTTTATAAACTCTGTAAGAATAGTTTCCCAAATAACATTCTTCCTAGACTGACCAGTGCCCGGAATTCTCGGGGGGAAAAAGAAAAACAACAACAAAACAAAACAAAAACAAAACTGTTCACCTTTTAGAGATCTGTTCTTTAGAGAATTTTACATGTTTTCAGTTATTCCCGGGATAGAACTTCTATAAGAAGATAAAAACAAAAAAACAAAAAAAACCAACGACACATGGTAACTTTAGACACAGGTACAGTGAATTGGAGGGTGGGACCAGAGGCCAGAAGTGCAATTCCTCTTGCATCAAAGCAGCTGGTCTCTGCAATAAGAATGTGTCAGGTACAATAAAATGACCCAAGGAAATATATATGTCCTTCTGAAATTCAGTTGCGGTGCCTCTTGTCCTACCGTGACAGAGCTAAGCACTTGAGATGACCCTGATGGCATGCTGAGAGGAAGGAGAACATCACAAAACAACAAACAAACAAACAAACAAAACTCACCAAAAGAACTAACGGAACTGTGGCGGCACTCAGGTGCTTGAGAGAGCCTCCGAAGCAACCTGTGATATCTCCTCTCAGTTTCTGTATTTTCCAAAAATACCGATGGAAGACTACTATCAGACACACCCAGTAGCCTGTGGTATATCCCTGGCATCACTTCCGGTCTGAAAAGAGAGCTGAAGCTCTATTGAATCCTGAGATAGATAGATAGATAGATAGATAGATAGATAGATAGATAGATAGATAGAGACAGAGATAGATATATTACCAGTTCTTTGTCTCTCAAACAACAACAACAACAACAACAACAACCTCCCCCCAAGAAAACATAACACTTCATCCTTGTAGTACAATTCTTCAGAAGAGTGAAGGAAAAGGGACAACTTCACAAAATTTTCACACATACACACACACACAAATAGCGTTAAGAGAGCTTGATTTTCTAATTGTAAAGAAGAACTGGTAATGTTGGTGACTTTTGACTTGCTAGTATGCAAAGAGGAAGATTTCTTTCTGCACTTGAACAAAGTTGGGGCATCAGGCGCTCTTTGGGGCCACAATATTAGTTTTCCTACGGATGGTATAGCTTAGAGATCAGAATGATGACGTACTTGTTCCTAACTCGGGAAGCATGGATCCCTCCCCTCACCCTGTATACACTGGAGGCTCCTTGTGGAAGAAGCTTTGGTGGTGCCGAGGCTGACTCGGAGGCTAGGAGAGCTTCCCTCCCCACTCCTGCTGCACACACAGCAAGTGCTTTAGACATAATTAAGAACATCACCAGATTCTCGGTGTGCACTGGTCTGTTCATAATCGCCTCGGAATGCAGATTCTGAACAAAATAAGCTAAAATAAATTTGGATTGTTTACCTACCTCCTATTTTTAATTAAGTATTGGGATGTTTGCTAACCCTTCTATCTATCAACTCCAGTAATCAAAGGAAAAAGTCAGGTTATCCGCTTAGTTGGTATGTGGTCAGCAGACAAACTTAATGTTTTTTATTATTATTTTTATTTTTATGTCTTATATCCTCAAAAACAGGAAGGGAGAAGATCTGACTTATTTCTCTTTTAAATTGATTTATTTTATTTATTTACATGTCAAATGCTTTCCCTCCCTTCCCAATCTCCCCACCACTATTCCTCATCCCATTCCTCTCCCCTTTGCCTCTAAGAGGGTGGGTGCTCTCCAACCCACCCCTGACTTCTTTCTTGTACTGAACTTTCTAGTAAGTTGTAACTGACAGCAGAGCCTTCATAAACCTTGGCACAGATGCCTGAAAAGCCTTTTCAAACCCTATGAAACCACTATGCATATCCTTCAGAGGCTTCAAACAAACAAACAAAAACAAAATCATCACCAGGAAAGAAATCATTTTATGGCTCTTCTTGTGGGGATAGTTGCCTCTCACTCGAGTAAAATAATTGCTACTTCAGTAGAAGGAGAGTCGGTCAACTAAAATGCCTTTATTTATTACAAGAAAGTCACTGGGCAAACACTCAAGATCAGACTACTGAGATAAATTACCCATGAGGTGTAACTGTCCTTTTTATTTTCCCTTTGGGATAGGTTTGTCCTCACGGTTTACATGAAGAGTATCCACTTGCAGACCTGCCCTTTAGCTTTAGAATGAAGATGTTTCCATTTAAACTGAAGCATCCCTGTCCTAAATATTGCACAGTATCACAGTCCAACATCTCTAGCTTGCTTTTATCAATGCCAATGACAAGGCCAGCCAGGCTGAGGCTCTGAAACCTCTTTGCACGTTCTGCCATTTTGTGTGGTGGTCTGATGAAATGCATTAGATTATGAGGAATTACAGTCCTGAATGAGTTACACAGAGTGCTACTAAAGAAATCTTAAAGAGCTTGATAATGGAGTGCTTGGTCAAGCTATGGGGAAGAAATATGCTCTGAAATCACACAGGGAACTGCTGCATTTTGAAGCTTTTTAAAAATCAGAAATAGAGAGGGCTCATGGTCAGTTTAATATGAATTCTCCTCCAATTCTTTCATCCAGCTATCAGGTTGCATTTGAATCCACCAAAGAGGTATGAATTTAGGTCAGCTTGGCCTTCAAAGCAGACATTTCTCAATACATATTCTGTATTTGTGTATTTGGTCTTCAATATCATTAGGTTATTTTAAAGTGAAAAATGACCAAAACTTGCCTTCTTGTGGAAGGGGAAGGGAAATTCATTTCTGCTTAAGTTGAAATTGCCTCTGAATAATTCATGGGGGACTGTGAATTCGTCAGATCTGATACAATCAGCAGCTCTGAAACTGCATTGTTCTATGATGGGTACCATGGGAACAGGGAGGATGGAGTTGGTTGGCATGAGAATTTCCATCTAGAATCTCATGTAGGTCACAAGCAGGCAATATTTTAGAAAAGGAAATCCCAAATTAAAACTATGTAGAACTAACCATAAAACCCCTCACTGTAAAGGGAGAGAGAGAGAGAGAGAGAGAGAGAGAGAGAGAGAGAGAGAGAGGATAGATAGATAGATAATAGATAGATAGATAGATAGATAGATAGATAGATAGATAATAGATAGATAGATAGATAGATAGATAGATAGATAGATAATAGATAGATTGATAGATAGATAAGGATGGTATTCATTTTACTGCTCTGAAATTCACTATGACCAATATTTCACAGAATATTTTCTCAGAAATATTCACAGAAGACTTCTCAGGTCTTTTTCTCAGAATATCATCCCAAAATGAGGAGATGATGGTAATGAGGAAATTATGACATAAAAAACCAAAGGCTAATAATTTAAAGCTTACAAATGTATAAAATAAGTTTTAGTCTGCTGATACACAGTGTATTTAACCCCGTCTCCCCAATTAACCAATTTATCATATTAGGTGTTCTCTAAAGTGCCATGTTTAATCTCCTTCCATTCATGAATCTTTAAATGTTTTATTGATAATCTTTTGTTTGTGAAGGATGCAGCTGATCATTATTTTAGAAACAAGATTTAATAAGAAAAAGGTGGAGATTGAGCTTAACTTCTAACGTGGGTAGCAAGGGTCTTAGGAAATTGGACAAAAAGAACCCTAAATAGATAGAAGAGGGTAAAGAAAAGCTGTGCTGGGACCAACCAAAGAAATGTGAGTGTGTCCACTTGGTTGCTTTATGACTGAGAACAGACCAGAGGCATGTGCTAAGAAAGCTTAATTCGGACTAAAACGCTCCACTCTACTTGAGCGCTGTCTGTGATTCCAGAAGCATAAAATAAAGCAATTCTTTAGTACTATGGGGTGATTCTGGGTGCTTACATGTAGGGTAAGCAGGGGACCTTTTAACTAAGTCAGAGAGATAAGATAATTGAAGAGATAATCCAAAACTGAAGTGGCTGAATTTAGACGGTGGCACTAAAAAACCCAGGGAGGAAGACTGATGTCAAAGCTTGTTAAATTAGTGTCTGTTCATCGAACTTTTTCTTTTTTCTGGTACATCTTTCTAGTCATAAATTATCTCCAGCACTTAGATACCCTCTGATATTGCTCCTTGACTACTACAGGGAATCAGCTCAAATAGTACATTATCAATGAAGTAAATAGTATCATTTCTGCATTTTCTGTCATGTCTGGATAATGTGGAAAATGATGATTCAATAGAGTTGGTTTGCTTTGCAATCTTACATCATTTGATTCACACATTTAAGAATATGGGTCTGAAGGGGTTGATGGGGATTTCAACCCCAAAAGAAGAACAACAATATCAACCAACCAGACTCCCCAGAGCTCCCAGGGACTAAACTACCAACCAAAGAATACACATGGAGGGAACCATGACTCCAGCTGCATATGTAGCAGAGGTTGGCCTTATCTGATATTAATGGGAAAGGAACCGCTTGGTCCTGTGAAGGCTTGATGCCCCAGCATAGGGGAATGCTAGGGTAGTGAGGCAGGAGGAGTGGAGGGGGAGCACCCTTATAGAAGCAGGGGGAGGAGGGGAAGAGATAGGGGATTTGCAGGGAGGAGAACTGGGAAGGAGGATAACATTTGAAATGTAAATAAATAAAATAACCAATAATTAAAAAAAAAAAAGAATATGGGTCTGAAATTCTCAGGCTGGGCAAAGATCAGGATGCTGTAGTTTCTTCAAGGGTCTAGGTTATGGCTTGAGTCATGGCTGGAATCACAGTTTCCAGATTTCCAACATCTGGGTTTACACTTGTGGGAGAACCTTGTGACACTTCTCACAGTTCCTGAAGGTACCCTTGCCTTTGTCCTTTGAAGTATCTCTCTCCACCACCTTACTCATTCTATTACTTCTTTGTCTTTGATTTTTTTTCTATTGTATGCCCATGTCTTTGAAATGCTTTTAGAATATCACTGCCCTTGTAGCTAAACCCAATCTTAACTTCTATGCCATTCTAATCTTCCTCTGCACAATTGTTTCCACAATAAATAATACGCTATGTTCTTCCTGGATCCAAGTCCAGTTATTATTGCTGCATACCAGAAGCTAACATCTCTCCAAGGTGAATGCCAATTCTCCTTTGATTCACTTCCTCATAGACGGGAAGAGGAAATAAGGCTTCATAAGGCTCATAAGGCCATTGAGGATCCAGTGGTGGAGAGAGAGGGGCGTGAAGGAAACTGCTAACAGAAAAATGTTCAGAGAACATGAAGGGGCAGGGACTGTGCCCGATTTCCTCTCAGATTGACTCTTGGCTGCCTTACTGTGTGACCTGTGTGTTGAGGATATTGGCACACATATATAAACTGATATCCTCTGCTATATAACTTATCAAAGAAATTGAAAATAAAATCACAGTAAATCTTTTTTTGTTTACTTTATGCTGAAAGTTATGATAATTTCAACACTGTGTCCATAAAGTTCCCATGTATTTAACTCACTTCATGTTAAGTATAAAATGGCACTGGCGATAGAAAGATTCTAGGACTTAGAGACCTCTCTGCTTTTTTATTTTTCTTTTAATAGAAACAAAGCTGACTAATAAACAAAAAGCTAAATGTTAGTCAATATTTTCTCTGTTATTAGAAGGGACCAGTGTCAGTTCTGATGTTCTGAATAGCCACACCATGCCTTTGTTAACAATAACAAAGGAAATTGTTAGAGAAGTTTAATCATAAAGACTAGAACCATGGATGAAAGGTTGTACCAGGTCATATAAGGTAGGATTCGCAGTGTCATGACTTTTGCCTTTGAAGATGTGTGGGATATATACTGAGGGAAGAGACAATGGATATCTCAACAGGATAGAAGTGGCAAAGAGCTAATGTAGCCAAATGTCTCCATTATGTCAATATGATTGTTTCATAAATGAGGCCCATTATTTAAGCCAACATAGACAGCAACACTCAAAATATTCCAAACTCTTTTTCTTCATAACATGAATTTCTTCCAACATGAATTTTTTCTCATCTGTGTTTAAAATGTATCTTTACTTTCAAAGGGCAAACCAAATCTCATTTTTTCCCTCATGTATCTTCACTCTACACACAACTGACAGGTAATTAACAAATGCACACATATGAATACATATGCACATATGCGTACTCTTCAGTGGATCGAAGGACTGACTATTTTTAAGTATTAAATAAGGAAATTAATAAATGATAACTGGGTGGTTCATCTTTAAGTTTGAGAATCTTACATTATGCAACAGAATACTTTTATGTTGGGCACAATATTGTAATGCCCCACACCATAGAAAGCATTATATTTTTTTTAAATAAGGAAAGATAATTCATCCATACATTTAACTACAAGCTAATTTAACACTGCCTGGAGAAGAGTGAGCACATATCTGGCCATGAGTGGACAGTGTGCCTCCATATTGTAAAACTCACACCCTGCTCTCAGTCATTAGGTATTTGAACTGTGACTGTATCTCACAGTCTAGAACAATGTCAATAGAGTGACTCTTCTGTTGTCTTAAAGTCATAGCTAAGTTATATTTGCACAACTGGATTACAATAATATTATTGATTGACTTAAAAACAGAGCCTCAAAAAACAAACAAACAAACAAACAAACAAAAAAACAGAGCCTCAGATTAACTCCAGAAATGTCCTGTTGCATAGAGTAGCAGGACAGCTGGGACAGAAGTACAACCTGCATGATGGTATGACAGACAGGCCATATATGAAATGTTTCTAAAGCTGAATTAATTATTGTGTGTTAGACAAATATTATAAGATATAAAAAATATAAGCTACATTATTTTCTTCCTATATCTAAGTCTCTGGGACATGTATCACAAGGATGTCATGATCTTACTCTGGTTAGTTTAAAATCTAAACAATTGGAACATGCCAGTGGCGGTCAATGATATGATCTATTTATTAGTGTTTCCTGTTTTATTCTTGGGCGCAGTGACTCTCACAGACAGTATATTTCTAGGTTTTGCAATTCTAACAAAAACAAAATAAAAGTAAAATACATCAAGACTAGAAAAGAATTGTGGGTACATTATGACAAAGAGTGTTCTTGGGGGCTAATTTCCTTTAAAGATCTTTTTCCTGTGAATGACTATGACAGGTGTGGAGGTGTGTGACTATTAATCTGAAAGAGTTACAGTAAGTTTTAGAAAGTAGGCAGAGTCATAAATATGGAATCCCCAGATAACAAACATCTACTGTTCCTAAGAAAGCATTATGTACTAAATAAGCTAAGAGAATAACTTTATTTCATCATTACATTTTACTTTTTAAAAAAATAATCTATAGTAAAAATAACACAGCAAGAGCTTATTATACACAAAATGGGAACTCAGGAAGCAATTAAACAGCATTACATTTGAACAAGCACTGATTAACAACATTCTTATCTCATTTACAAATGGGAACAGTGAAGCTAAGAAAGGGAGTTGCACCCAGCTCACACAGGTGCTTCTTGACTGAGCCCACACTCTGTCTAGACACAAAACCAAACTGTCCTGCTACTCTATGCAATATGACATTTCTGGAGTTAATCTGGGGCTCTGTTTCTAAGTCAATTGATAATACTATTGTAATCCCATTGTGCAAATATACCTTCATTATGGCTTTAAGACAACCGGTCCCTCCTTCAGGCTCTTGGAAAATTGACCATGAACAGTCATTCTGTTGACTTCGTTCTGGACTGTGAGATACAAAAAGGCAGAATACTGACTTTCAGATAAAAGTTCCTTTACACCATATTTCCCTGGGAACCCACGCATTTGTGTTTGTGATATCTTCTTAGACAGACACTTAAAATGCAGGCTTTAAGGACATAAATGGTAAAATTGTGTTATACTTTAAGTGCATAGCTGCCTCTTCCCTTTGATTTATTTTAAAAATAAATAATGGAAAATTGTATGACAAATCTTTCTAAATGTTTCAGGAATCCCTCTTCATTCATAGAACCCAGTCAAACTCTTCAGTCTGTCATTTATAATTTGAGCCTCACCCTCAAACCTTCCTTAGCTGTGCCTCTCTTCTGATTTCTCTCCAGTAGCCCACTGCTTGACCTGCAACCCCAGCACACAAAACCCTGGCCCATTTTTTTCTGCCTCTCAACTCTCAGTTCCTACAGTGGCTAAGATGCAGGCTGTACACGAGAGAATTCAGTTTCTTCAGGCTGTGTTTATTTCTACCCAAGTATTCTATGTGTCTCTGTACTGGAGAAAATGCTTACACCTGGAAGTTGTCTGGTAAATGTTTGATACAGGGACTGAAAGGACAGAACCCTGAACATCTTTGAGTTATGCATGGCTCTTAGGATGGATTCTACACAAGATACTGAGATGGTTTTAACACTTGCTAAATAATGATTTAAGTTATTTAATCCCACCATAGTTTTGTGTTTTGATTTGGTCTAGCATTTTGTTTATTTGTTTCTTTGTTTGAGAGAGAGAGAGAAAAAGGGAGGGAGGGAGGGAGGGAGGGAGGTTGGGTAGGGTGGGAGAACAACTGGTAAGAGTTAGAAAAAAAAGGAAAAAAGGGATATGATCAAAATCTATTAAATGGAATTCTCCAAAAATAAATAAAAACAATATTAAATGATTAAAACTTTCACAAGAACAGAGTCCCTTTGAGTATTTGGTGATTTACTGAGTAAAAACATTGACTATAACTTTCCAAGATCTTCTTTATTTTGCTGACATTCTGGCAGCTTGTAAAGGCATTTACTACTGAGAGATCACCAATCTGCATTATATGCTGGTGGAGTCTAGGTCCTAAGCTCTCTGTTCTGCTGAAATGTACAACTCTTGTACATGCAGATCTTGTGAGAGATGCATCTAATTTCCAGTGTAAGGAATCACGAAATGATCAGAGACTACTGGCCAAGTGACTTGTCAAGTTTCTCACTCAATTTTCTTATAAATGAGAGAATAGCAAAAAAGTAAGAAGGCCTCCTTTGGGGGCCATAGCTTTCTGTTAATGGTTAGTTGGATCTACCACACAGTAAACATTTGCTTTACCAGCAGACATTGTACTAGACACTTATTCTTTTTAATCTTAAGATTATTCAAAGCAGTAATATGTGCTATAGAAATACAGGAATGCTCAAGATCACACAAATGCCAAGAGTCATGGGCAGGATTTAAGTCTGAGCCTACCCCTAGACCTTTCCTCTTGGCTGTGTTATCTCTTACATGTAGAGACTTACACAAATGAAGGTATGGAATTAGGACTCAGCAAATCTGTATTTAAATTTCCCTCCACTAGTCTTATAAATCTAAGCAACATGGCTAACTTGAGCCTTGATTTCTTCCTTCAGAGAGACAGAATATTTCACTGCCAGAGTCACTGGGAGAGCCACTCAATTTACACAAGACTTCCTTGTCAGTTAGTAAAGAATCCATTGTCAGAATATTGGAATCTCTCACTATTTCTCACTAGCTGATCTAGCCCTTATGACTTCTGCAAACTGATTGGAACAGCATAATTCAATGACATAAAAAGGCAAAGAATATATTCTATACTGAGTTTCTCCCTAAGATTCTGACACTATCTGTTTCAATAATCGGATATTTGTTGGAGGCCAAATATTTGCCAAACATAGTAGGCATTGAGGATACAACTGATAAAAGAAAATGTGCCCACGCTTAGTGAACTTGCATTTTAATGAGGTAGCTCACAAATACCTAACTAACCTGCTGGCACAGATGTTAAAACAACCAACATAGCTGTTTTCAAGAAGGTTCTTTTAGAAAATAGAGTGTTTGGTCAAAGACCGAAAAGTAAGTGACCAGGCAGTCAGCTGAGGAGCAATTCAAGAGAAGGAGCAGTGGTCTCTGACACTCCAAACAGGAAAGGGTCTGAGGTTTCATTGCCAGAAAAGTATGAGCTGGATCATGAATGCTATGTAAAGACTATGGATTTTTGCTTTATGGTAGTAAGTCAACAGTGGATCTTAACTCAATAAGAAATACAATATCTATATGGGAGAATATCTGTCCTGCCCAGCAAAGAAAGTGTGTGTGTAATCCACTATGATGAAAGGGAATTAGTAGATATGATCAATTTAGTTAGAGTGTTGGCATAGAGATTCTATCCTGGATGTTCCAGATAGATTCAGTGTCATCTTAGAGTCCTTATCAGAAGGAGCCTCAAAGAAGAATGTGACAAGGGACACAGAGGTTGACTGATGACATAGGGATGTAGAAATTCAAGCAACACTAGAGTTGTAAAAAAAAAAAAAAAAAAAACAAAAAAAAAAAAACAATGACAATGCTTCTGTCCACAACCCCCAGAAAATAAAATCTTATATCAGTATGCTGATTTTAGCCCACTGAAATTAAGTTTAGACCTGGCCTCCAGAACTATAACAGAATCCATTTTTGTAGCTTTAAGCCATTGTATTGTAGCATATTTATTATAGCAGCCATAGGAAACTAATAAAACCTCTATAGATTCCAACATAAAGATAGCTAGAAGGGGGAATCAAAGAAACTGAGAAGCCTATAGGCATGTGACTTCAGCAATCCTAACAATGTTGACCTGTGTGGAATAACTGTGATGCATACATGTGACTTCAGCAATCCTAACAATGTTGACCTGTGTGGAATAACTGTGATGCATACATGTGACTTCAGCAATCCTAACAATGTTGACCTGTGTGGAATGACTGTGATGCATACATGTGACTTCAGCAATCCTAACAATGTTGACCTGTGTGGAATAACTGTGATGCATACATGTGACTTCAGCAATCCTAACAATGTTGACCTGTGTGGAATAACTGTGATGCATACTAAGGAGAGGAGGTTTGCTCAGGGGTGTGTTTTAGAAGTAAGGCTGATTGGACTTGCCAGACTCCCTTAGCTCCTAAACCACTCTTTGCTGTGGCAGAGCAGAAACCCCTGGGTACTATTTGGCACATTGCATCCATCAGTCTTGGAGAATAAGTGTCACTTGGCTAGGTATATGATTTGACAAGTAACTTACGTACCAGCCAGAAACATCTAGCCATTGGAAAAACAGAGATCATAGCCCAGAATCTCCCTATCAAGTAGAAAAGCAAAGCCAATAACGGCAATTAGAACAAGTGTGGATGCCTTTCCAGGTGAAAAAATAATAATATTCCAGGTGTATAGAACTTCTTGATATGAAGTGAACATAATATTCTTCATAGTAGAAAAGAGGAAACATCATAATTTGATTACATAGTATCATTTCTCAGACCTCCCTGGGCAATGTGTTTCACTCTTTGCTATGTTCCAATGAGGAAACAACCTGGTTGACTGTAATATGGCATTTCTGTATGTAAGAATTCAGGCTGTGGTCTCTGCCCACAGGCCTGTCATTGAGGCTTAGAGCTGTTTTTAAAACCCCAATTGGAAGAGAGAATATAAACAGACCTATAGGAAGACAGGAATCCTTACAGGGGACCAGCAGTGTTGCCAAACCATATTATAAACACCAAAAAACTACAACTTTCATTTGTTGTTTGATTTTTTTTGAAGACTCAGAGAACTGGCAACTGCAAATTTTTATCACTTTCAAGCTCAAGTTTTGACCAAAACAAAAGTCTCAAAGACATCTGTAGGTAGGTTTATTATAACAGAGAATCTCACAAGCACACAAATGTTCTTGTCTTCATTCTTCTGCATAAAAAAAACCCACTATTTTAGAAGTGTGTTCACTCTAAGTTGGGTTTTGTCCTCATTATTGCTTGCTGTTTCTCTTTTCTCAACAGTCTGACCTTTGGAATTTATTCTGTAAAAAATATTATTTCCATGAGAAGAAAACGCTAACATTAACCAAGGATCTCTGGCACAAACAGCCCGAGTTCCTTTATTCTTAGTCTATAGCCTTTGGACATCACTAAACAATTCCTATTTAAATACCCTCAGCACCCATGCTATTTTAATCAATCCTGCACACAGACAGCAGCTGAACCTATGAACTGGCTCAGAAATAGAAAGCCCTGTCCGAGGATTTCTGTGCGTTAGACAAAAGAACAGAAAGTTGTGGCGAATGCAGCCTTGAAGAATTTTTCATTGCTCCATCTGAGCTAAGGGGGACTTTTGGCAGAGCTGTAGGGAAGGGATCAAACACAGCCAGTTTAATAGTCATTGTCAAGCTAAAAGAGTGAATTTTGCTTAAGAAATTCAGTTTTCAGACTTGACAGTAAAATACAAGCTGGATTTTAATTGTTCTTCGCTTCTAGAAACCATTTGATTAGTGAGAGCAATGTTACAGCAGTTTTAGGATTAGAGTGAGTGGGGTCTCTTTTTCAACATCTGCATCTCACCAAGAGAGGGAATTAAATGTTCTTGTGCCAGTGAAATTGAGGTAAAACATAGAAAGCTCGGCTGCAGGAGAAGCCACATCTGCTGCAGTGCCCCATGATCAAAGTGTCACCACAGCTGCTACCAGGGACACAGAAGGCTCACCAGTGGGGGACATAAGACAACAGCTGAGATTATTAAAAATGAAATCTTGGCCATGATGCATAGCATGTAAGAGAAAGTAGCCCTGGTGTTAAAATCTAATCCATTAAGTTGTCGTTCATTTTTCTCATGCACATGTGACTTGTGCAAGCAGAGAAGACCTCTTAAATGACTAGAGGCTCTCATCCTGGTTGTATCGCGTGCTGTGAGTAAACTTTGTTGAGTTCTCCTACATCAAAGGATGTGGAAGGATGCTGACATTCCCTGAGTAATCAAGCCACACTCACACAAAGGCCAGAATCCCCTTGTCTGTAAAATAGGTCCACACAAGGCAGACCCAGTGGGTATTTGCTTTTAGCAAATGAACACCTAAAATCCTTAGATTTCATTTCTATTTCTAATTCAACATTAAAATGTTCCTGGCAATGTAACTACGTAACCAAAGCTTTGAATAACACATGCACTGAATATTGATTCTAAGAGCCAAAAGTCCCTCGTATCCCAGTGATCCACGAAGGCAGACATTTGTCAGATGCAGTGTGGAAAGCCACTGATGGAAGAGAGGGATAATATTCTGCTTCTATGACATCCCTGTAATACTGGGACTGTACCTAGTATTCTTCCTCTAAAAAGGTGCTGTGAAGATTAAAGAATAGTCCTTGAAGGCATGACAGAACCATGAGGTAATACCCATAGTTGAAGATTATCCTTGCATTTATTCACCTTTATGAAAAAGGCATGTATATAAATATGCACAGAAGTGCTACTCAAACTAGCCCCACGCCAGATATAAAACCTGTCAACTTATGCATGGAGAAACAAAATGTGACCTTTCCTACAATAGACTATCATCCAGTCTTTAAAAAGAATAAAGTGCTAGTTTCTGCTTCAACTTAGTCATTTCAAGATATCACACTAAGAGGGAAAAAAATTACAAGTTATATAGTTCCACTAATATTAAACATCCAAGAATGTTGGATGCGTAATAACCAAAACAAGTCTGTTTATCTGTGATTTGGAAAATGGTAGCAACTAATGGAAAATAAACTGAAAGGAAACTTAGAGGTTAATGAGAATATTCTGAAACTGGATTACAATGGTGTTTTTTTTATCTCTATAAATTTATTAAAGAGTAATGTCCATATAACTATACAGTGAGTGAAGTCATGCTGTGTAAGTTACACCTCCAGGCAGAGGTAATAAAACAGATATGAAAAATGATGGAAAATTTTTGAGAAAGAACTATAAAATAAACAAAATCAAAACAATTGACTTTTAAAGTTATTTTAGTTTTACATTAATATCATAGTATGCTAAAATATTGTACTTTATAGAAAAACTATTCTTTAGTGTTTTGTACTACTGTCTGATGTATTATAGATGATAAAGGTAGTTGTTTCATGAGTATTTGTCAACACAGTGAATGAATGGAAACAACTTAGAATGGGACCTGACACACAGTAAGCCTGGAATCCGTAATGTAGGTTCTCTCTAGAGATGTCATGCAATTACAAGGTATATTGTGTGATACAGGTTTCTTTCCATGTCCTGTTTTTCTGATAGAAAAGTTGGTATTAATAATACTTTCCCAAATGGGCATAAATAATAAGCTCATATTAAGAACAGCTATTCAAAAGATGTTTAAGAATTACATAAGACATAATTTGTTACACTGGATAATTATATTAAGTAGAATATAATCTGCAAGGTGTATTTTCCTTTCTTTTCATTTTAAAGAAAAAATAATCAACTTAAAATAACCATTGTGGCATTCCTTTCTTTTTCATTTTCTCCATTAACTGATCATCTTCTTTATCAATTATAGGATGAAGGAAAAGAGCCACCTCTAGACATGATAAAATTAGAAGGAGCAGAAGTTGATATCGACAACAGTTTGGGAAAACCATTTGTATTTAACTGTATGCCTCAGTCTGGAAGTAGAATATTCTGCCTCTGTGCAACCTCAAACCAAGAGATGAAGAGGTAACTCAGTAATCCCCTGCCTCTCTGGGTTACTTCTAGAGGGGGGAATGTTTCATAAGGGGTTGACTTGCATACTCTTGGAGTCAGAAATAAGAAAAAGAACAAAAAGTAGTAGTGTATGTTGTATTAAGTACAGAAAGTCTAGGATTTGTTATTTCTTCTTTTTATTTCAATCAGAATTTCCAAAAAAAAATATGACCATACTCTGTTAATATTACTGCTGCAACTCTCCTTTTTTTTGTTTTAAAAAAATAAGCTGAAATTTCAATAATGCCATAGCTCCTTAACTGTGCATAACTCTCATTCCTAACAAATGGCCAGATGCATGTATTGTAAGATAGATAGTTAATGGTATAAACTAATGAGGCATGATATACAACAACAGACTATAGTGAGATGAGCTAATTGCATGAAGAAGATAAAACGGTAGGGCTTTGAGTGAGGAAGACTCTGTTGATATTGTGTAAATACACAATCCACAAAAAAAGAGTGTTTCAGCATTCTCTGAAGGTAACAGTGTGTTCTGACCACTAGGTATACACCATTTATTTCTATCGGAGAAAATGGAGTTTGCGGGACATTTCAGTGAGCCGAGTAAAGCTGTAAGGAAGGAACTGACCAGTTAAAGTGAGGGCTGGGACAGAGTGCAGAATAGAAAGTCAATGGAGCAGGCAGTGCACCAACCTGTCTGGAATAAATGACCTCCTCCTTCTCCCAGCTCCAACCTCAGAGGGAGTACTAGGTCAGAAACATCTCAGGCAAAAAGTATTCTGTCCCTATTTGTGGAATATTATATATTTAAATAAATATACAGTAAAGGACTACCAGGATAGTATGACATGAACAGCATTTATTTATATCTAACATGCCTAGGCTACATTTTCCCATTTCTGTGGATTATTTTTATAATGAAGAGCTCATCTTTGCCCCCAAACATATACAAATGGGAAACATTGTGGAAGAGGGGGTGGAAAGATTTCAGGGAGTTTGCTGTAAAATTGTGTTTCCTGGTAACATCAGAGAATACACTCACAGTCTCACCAACATGGCTGCCCAAATGGGAGCTGAACAAGGATGATACCAGTAGACATGCTCTAGTAGCAATGGGAAGGATCAAAAGGTCTCAGCCCTGCACAAAAATTATGGACAGCTAAAAATGCTGAGTAAGAGAAATAGTCTTTCCCCAGAGAAAACTACTGACCAAGAGTAAGCACTGAAACATGCATACATGCTACATCATACAGACTAAACAGTTCTGGATATATATATATATATATATATATATATATATATATATATATATATATATATATATATCCAGAAGCAGAAACGCAGCAGAGGAGAACAAGGGAAATACACTGGGCTTCAGGGAAAACAGCAAACAGTGTGCTTTGAGTGGAAGTTGGGGAGTGTGAAACACAACTGGAAAAGGTTAGCAGGCTTGGGTGGACTCAGTCTACCAATGCCAGGCTAAGGAGCAAGACTGGAGAGCGCAGGCCTCCAGATGCACCACCATAAGGCATACCAATGAAGCCAAGTATCCAAAGAGCACACTAGATGGGGCTCAAGGCCATAGCCATTCACCAGTATTTCCATATTCTAGTAGTCAGTGCCTGATAGTGTAGTCATGCTGTTGTTAACAAATACCAAACCTTAGAAATAGTGAATTAACTTTCTCTCAGGAATTTATCAAATGACAGTAGTGGGGGACACCATGAATTTTACTTTAGATATGCCTAATGGGAAAATGCCACATACTTAATTTAAACTTACAAGAACGTGTTACCTTCACTCAGGAGGTATGAAATACATCTGCAGCTCAGGACTGCTCTGCCTGAGGGCAGGGTAAGGAGTAGCAAGCCCCTCCCTGTGACACAGTCCCCTGTGGATTGCCCCTCTCCGTTTACTCTTTCAGGTGGCTTGAAGCAATGCAGAAAGCAGCCTGTCCTGTCCGCCAGGTAAGGTTTCCTGGGTGCTGGGTCTCTGCTTTTGGTTTACTTCCTTCCAGAGGAGGGAAGAGCAGGGTAGATGTCATGCAGCTTAGTCAGTGATGTCTTAGATCTGTTCTAAATGCTGGTGAAAGGATTGGCATCAGATAGGTTTTCCTGGTATCCAAGAGTGGAGCGGTCAATACTGCTGTTCTTTGTATTTTTAAGTTTTTATGAGATTCCCCACCCCCACCCCATAAGACTTGGGGTGGAGTCACAAGGTGGGTTGTAATTTTTAATTCTCCTGGAGCCATGCAGTAGCCCACAGTAGTAAGGAAAAAAAAATGATGGTGCTGTTTATTATTTGCACTCTTGGGATCTCCAGAATGTCTTGCGATGATGCTTCTGTCTGAGCAGCCTGTCAGAGAGTGCTACATCCAGACACTCGGTGATGCCTTCATCTCCGTTCCGCAGACATTTTAACCACTTTGCACTTTTCTTCCATCTTCATGATCCTCAACTTTGGAGCAATATCAATCTGTTAGATTTTTTACTTATAAAATTTTAGATGACTTTATTCCATCATCAGGCAAGCCATCACTTCAGACTGGGTAGCCCTCTTTCTGAGTTTTGGAGAACACTCTCTCAATGCACAACTATTTCTTTTTTTTTTTTTTTTTTGCACAGTGGATGTAACTATTCGTGTGATTTGTAATGAAGTTAGAGATTTTATTTAATACAATCATTCCTTCATAAAAATGACATGTGCTTATTACCTCTCTATATATTTTGAGTTGATACATTAGCAGAAATTCAGGGTGGAGTTTGGGTATCCTTGCCTTGTAAACTGTCCTTCAAGAACATTCTTAAGCACTGTCATATAATGAACAGCAGGTCTTGTATTCCGTTTTACCTGGAACACACAGCACTCAACATATTCATTCACACATCCCTCCAACGCACCACCATAATAAAGCCTGGATACTTTTAAGAGTCGTCTCTTCTGTTAATGCACTCAGATTATCTGCAGCAAGTGGAAAATAAAATGAACGGCCAAACTCCCAGCAGGCTCCCACTTCACAGCACAGAATACAGCAAGCTCTGCACTCTGATAGCTTTTCACTGCCTTGTTAAAAAACTGAAGGGCAAAACCAAAACCCAACAAAAAGAAACTGTCAAGTGCAGGTCGGTTCTGTTGAAGACATAAAGCACTGTGGTCCGGGCCATGGGTCAGAGTTCTCAGGAAAGCGCCTGTATCCCAGGCCTGTGGACTGAGGGCTGCCCTCCAGGTTAGAGGGTCTTCATTTATCATCAGCCTTCCACCTCAGTGACCATGAGAGCCCAAGGCTGAAACTAGCCTGGAGCAGTTAACTTGTTCTGCTGCACAAGTGGGTGTTCAGATAAAGAAAGGCACGAACCAGGGGCTGCTATTACTCATTGTGGACATACCAGGAGCTGAGCCTTGGAGAGCAATCTCTGTGATTATGACAAGCCACACTTCGGGTTAGCATCTTATAAACAGACACACTCATAACTCTTTATAGGGAGCGGTACCTATGCCCATTGGCTCCCTAATCCTAATCCCCTGCTTTTGATTTCTTCAGACTACAATAGAAGCCAAAGAAAAGAGGGAGTTCTCTACGAGGCAGGGCTTCATTTGGCAGTTACTCAAGCATCGAGATTGTATTAACAATAGGAACGTCTGGGACAATGACTCCCTAATACTAAACATAACTTAACCCGTGTCGCTGCTGTGTGAGGCAAAGACACAATGTTTACTTAGATCATCCTTGTGCTACACCTGCAGAACCATGTCTGGGAAGATGTCACCGTGCACAACAGTAGCCTCCCACCTCTCACTATCAAACACCCTGAGTGTCTGGGCCTTCTGCACCAGCTGGAGAGGCACACAGATGTGTGGATCCAACACTACTGCATCCTGAAGGATGGCTGCTTGTACTTCTATGCTAGCATTCGCTCTACTCAGGCGTCAGGTAAGGAATCAACATCACTTGAAAATATTGCAGTTACAATAACAGGAAGGACACCTTAGCTTTACTGAACCTTTGTAAGTTCGTGTATCATTGTTTCACCTAATACTGCAGCCCATGGATACTCTGCGGAAGAGGCATGGTTGGACTGCTACTGTTCTATTTGCAGATGGGAAGAGCAGCTGCAGAGGACACACAGTACAGAGGCTAGAAGTTGAGAAGTAAGCAGCCTACTGAGATCCATACAGCCAGGCTGACCCTGAGGCCAGTGGCCTCAATGTCCCACACTTGCTGTCCAGAAGTTAAAACAGACTCATTCCTTTGCTCACCAATGGCTTCCAAAAGGAATGATCATCCTTTACTCAAAGTCTTCCTAATTTGAATATCGTCAGTCTGGTTTTCATCATCAGCTTGCTCAACTTTCCACAATTTACTTTCCCTGCTTATAAAATGGAAGTAGCAGCTGACTGGTATACAAAAGTGCTGTGAAGACCAAGATGTGATTGAAATAATATTATCTCTATATTTAGTGGTCTGGGCATAAAAAGCTACTCTTATACATATTCCACTCATTTATCATAGATTTGTTTTATATTCTTATAAGGAGATATATATATATATATATATATATATATATATATATATATATATATATATATATATACTATTTAAATGATATACCTGAAATCTAGACAGGAGCTTTCTTGAATTTTAAAATTATTTTATTAACTTATGTATTTTAAATTTTTAATTGAAATATAATTATTTGACTTCCCTCTTTATTTATTCTCCTTCCAACTCCTGCCAAGATCCTCTTATTCCATCTTAAATTCATGGTCTTTTCTTCTTTAATTTTTGTTGTTACACAAACACACACATATGTATAAATGTGCACACATACACACATATATATTATATGTTAAGCTTGTTTAGTTGTGTGTGTGTGTGATTTAATGGCTGACTACTTGGTATTGAGTAACCAATTAGGCTTTTATCCATGGGGAACCCTAATCCTCCCTCTCTCATCAGTTTTTATTTGCTTTAGTTCAGTTTTGTCAAAGTGTCTTTCTAAAAACTAAAAGGTTCTCTGTCTAATGCAAAGACTCACCTTTTCACATTAACATGTCTCCGGACCGTTCACACGTCCTGTTCCCATGGTCATATTGTTGAGGTATCATGGGTGAACCTTCCCTGTTATTTCTAGGAGACAGGATCTCACAGCAGAATTCCTGGTCCTTTAGAAAGTGTGGTAAATCTCCAACCCAAATATGCCCCGGCAATGAAAACACAACACAATTAATATGAATACATGCTGTTTACACCTAGATTGGGCAGATCTACTGCTACACTACCATCTTCTTCTATTACAGCCTTTAGAACTTGTGGCTTCTCCAGGCCATGTGCTTCTGCTCCACTTTTCTTCTTCTTCCTCTGTGTCTTTTCTCTCTCCCATTTTCTCTTTCTTCTCTCCCTCAGCCCTCTGCTTCACCTTCCCTTTTTCTGCCCAATCATCAGCTCTCCTTTATTTTACAAATTAAGGTGGAAAGCAAGTTTACAGGAAATCACCTGAGTGCTGACTCATTCCTTGTTCTCAACCACTCACAGGAGAAAGGAATTAACATCAAATATAATTAGCTCCAGGGCTATCCACAACATTTCCCCCTTTCTGTCCAATTAAAAGACTATTTTATCTCAGATATAATTAAACATAACTATTACTATTTTGTAATTTATAAAGTACAAGAGACCTAACACCCAGTCCATCAGCTTTGTTAATTAAATAGAACCTCTGTCATCTATCCTTACTTAAAAGACTGTACTACTGCACCTGGCTATGTCCTGACTTTAGATTGAATGCCATCTGAAAACCATCCTCTGAAATCTGTTCCTCTCAAAGTAAAAAGGTTGTCTTACATCCCATCCACCCCTCTTCTGTCAGCCAGTCTCAAAGAATGGTATCACCCTATTGGTAGGCACCATATCACTGAGGCCAACTAAGGTAGAAAAAAAAAATCTATTACTGAAGTCAGTGTTTTCTTATGAGTTCCAAAATAGACTCTTTAAAAATGAAATAAAAAAGGAAATTTGATATTGCCTTTTCAACCCTCCATTAAAAAAAAAAATTAAAAAGCAACCAACCCCTATTTAACTTCTGAAGTTTAAAACCCTTCATTCTGTTTAAAGTGAAATACCCATTTTGCTCTTATGATGACTTACTGGAAGCCAGAGTCAACCCAATTCAAGTCCCCCATTAATGCTGCCATGTTATGGCTGGAGAGACTCTCCCGTGAAGTGCGGGTGTTTTCTTGTTTGCTTTTGTAGTGAAGTGCATTGTGGCCAGTGTTGGATGAGCTCAGGTATGAGAGCAAGGCTATCCAGGAGGGTGGATCTCTCAATAACCAATCACCATCACTATTGCAAATAATGCCTGAGTCTCTGCATGAGATTTAGGCCACCTCACAGCAGAAGCAACAGACAAGAGGTTTTAACCTTTCAGAATCTTCTCCGAGACCAAGATCCTTACTAACCTCAAAATGGGAGCCAAATTCAGACCAAGCAGTATCCTTGAGTTTATAGGCTCATGAGAGGAAAATTACTTCTTATAATCAGCCATCTATTCTCATTGCTAATTCGAGTTAGCCTTTTAGTGTCACCCTATGGGTTCATATTTTTAGTGGTATTTGCAGGATATAGACAAAGAGGGTGAGAGTCTGTGTGGGTTGTAAAAACTGCCTGCAACCTTCATCCGGCTTCAGAAAGTATGTTTTAATGACTCTGCCCCCCCCCCAAGAAATACTATTTATTTTTCTTCTTAGATGGTACTACAGTTGTTCCTCTTTGATAATGGAAATTTTGTTTCAAAACTATGCCCTTCCAATGAAGAAGCTTATTTGGAGCACAGTGCTTGAGAAGATCAACACTGATCATTTACAAACGGAACCAAGAAGTTGGAATTCTGCTACCGGATGCTAATCAGTGTGGGACCTTTTTTGAAGTTAGCTCCTCCACCTGTTACTATGCATCTGGAGAAGCATCCCTTCACCTACCGCATGTTTTTTTTTAACATTTATTTATTTATTTAATGTATACGAGTACAGTGTAGCTGTACTGATGGTTGTGAGCCAACGTGTGGTTCCTGGGAATTTGAATTTAGGACCCCTGCTTGCTCCAGCCTAAAGATTTATTATTATATCTAAGTATACTGTAGCTGTCTTCAGATGCACCAGAAGAGGGTGTCAGATCTCATTATGGGTGGTTGTGATCCACCATGTTGTTGCTGGGATTTGAACTCAGGACCTTCAGAAGACTAAGTCAGTTCTCTTAACCACTGAGCCATCTCTCCAGCCACCACCTACCAAATGCTGACACCTTTTCATCTGCATTTTCCCTGTACTTACATGCCCCTGCTTCTTTGCTTTCACCCTGTACAGGCGGCCTATACCTTCAAGGATACAGTGTGAGTGAACAGACCCACGGCTTTCAGCAACCAGTGATTGAACTCAAGCCTTCATCAGAAGAGTTCAAGACTTTCTATTTCTGTGCAGAAAATAAAACAGAGAATCAACGGTAAGCCAGGACCTCCCTTTCTCCCTCTATGTGATCCTTGACAAACAAATGAATCTCACTATCTTCCAGTTCTTCTTTTAAGGGAATCTATCCTTTCTTTGCAAGCTTCATATTTGAGATTTTGCAGGATTATTTTTCTTTCATCCCTTCTTAGGTGACTTCTTGAGAGATAACGTTTCCCCTGAAATTCTAGTAAACTGAATTCCTGCCAAGACGATAGGTAACTTGGGCATGAACATTAAAACACATGCACACACCATTTACAATTTGTAAATAATCTCTAGATCTTTAAGCTATATTTATTAGCGCATCCAGATCATGTGAAACATAGATTTGTCACGTGGTCTCTTCCCATATCGTGCATGGATTTGTCCATCTGTATTTGGCTGGTTGTTTTATCATAAGCCACTGAAAGATATACAAAGATTTAGTTTGTGCTCTATTCAATCTCAGGTTGTCATTCGCTAGCCAATATTTGGTTCAAGTGGTTTTGAAGTACAAGAGCATTGACGTCACTAGACACAACCTGGTGAGGAAGGAGGGGCTCAGCATCAATGCTCGTATCCTCTATATCACCTACATCACAATCATCTTCCACCTGCTCCAGGCCTTTCATTCCAACCAGAAGAATCCTTAGTAAAGCCACTTGATGGCCATATATATATATATATATATATATATATATATATATATATATATATATATGGACATTTATAAGAAATAGTGTTTTAAACACAAAGAAATAAAACCCCAAAAGTGAGATTTTAGGGATCTCCCTCAAACGGACACTTAGCAAGAGATTAGGGACATGCCTTTTCCCTCTATGTAAATGTTGCTTGTGCCTCTGCTTCGTAAGAGGTTCTGGGTTAGGAGGTAGGTGTGTTACTGCTACGTGTGCTGTCATGACTCTCTTCCTGGACATCTGACAAACAGATAATGACGGTAAGCATTCAGCTAGCACACTGGAGCAAGGGTCACTGAAACTGATCTAAGTCCCATATGATAAAACCTATGAGTTTCTCTAAATAGCTGAGCCTGACTGTTAAATTCATAGGGCTGGAAGGCTGGATGGTTTCTAGAATTTAATAAGGAAATCATTTTTTTCTGATATGGCAGTATTTATTACATATTTGATCATCAAAGCTTAATGTTAAGTGATAACTACAAAATACTATTAGGAATTTGAAAACCATAGAACTCCACTGATCACTACTTATGAACATTGTCTCTCCTACATGCACCTTCCCTACCACTTTCATTACTGAGCCATCTTGGTATTTTTCCTTCTCAGTCAACCTGAAATCCACAGAGCATGTTTATCCCATTAATTTCAAAGTAAATCATCAAGAGAACAACTGGAAAATAAATTAAAGAATTTTGTCACATCTTTACCTCCACAGGGCCTGACAGGTTTAATGATCTGTTCTGATTGTTTTTGTTGTTGTTGTTGTTGTTGTTGTTTTCTTCCTTGCAGCTGGATTGCAGCTTTGAAAACATCTATCAAAAAATGGCTTCCCCTGGATCAAGCCATTCAGGAGTTCATGAATCGACCTCTAGAGGAGACCAGAATGTGAAGAAACTCTAATTAAAAAGACAGATTCCACAAGGCTGTTCCCAGCTTGAGGAAAGAAGCATGGCATTTCTTTCTGCTGTTCAGAAACACAGTTGTTCAAATGAATCTATTCCTTATGTCTTAAAACTTGAAGCAACTTCCTAATATCAATATTCAAGTACTGCAGTTACATTAAAACTAAGCGGCTTAGATTTGCATCAGCACAGCCTAGTCCCCTACCTTCAGCTCTTGAAAGTATAAATAAACATGTATTTGTCTTATTTTTATCTTTCATATTCTTCATTCAATCCTTCATTCAGAACTTTGGGCACAAGCTTCAGAGGGTATCTTTGAGCCATGAAACAGGACATTAGAGAAAATTAGAATCATGGAAATGGTGTTCCTTATAAGATGTGTGAGTATCTTGGCCAAAGGAGGCCATCTTGTTAGTCTCTTTTATGACAAATGGGCCTAATCCCTCCCCCAAAGCTTCTTAGGTGGAATTATTCTCAATAATCTCTAGAAGACACACACACACACACACACACACACACACACACACACACACACACACACATATATATATATATATATATATATATATATACATATACATATATTTGAAGGCAGAAAAGTTTTATTTCAATGAGTTCTTCCCAGTCTACTACCCTAAGGCAGATATATCCAGTATTTATAAAACACATTTGAAAAAATTCCAGAAGGCTATTTTATCAAGCTTTTGATGCAAAATGGAAGGACCTCTGAGGCTAATATTTGATAGCTTCAAAGACTAAGGACTATACCTATTTTTATTACTATATACCAGGAAGCCTTCAGAATCCCATCTAGATATTAAGCTATTAATACTTATGATAAATAAAACTCCATCTTGTGAGCAGATGAATAAATTCTATTTGATCATCTAATCATACAAAACATTTGAATCTGCAAATTTTGAGTTTCGATTCTATTATGGACAAATTTGAACACCTAAAAATCACAGATATTTCCAGGAGAGAACTTGATCTTACATTTATAATGAGCATGAGATAATGGTGTTGCATACCCCAGGATCATTGTGAGCAGAGTGGAGACAGAGGAGACTCGGTCTTTACTGCTCTCTGCCCATGTGGTCTTCTCTTCCTTGTCTACCTGTAGAGAACACCTAGGGGCATTTGTTTATTGATCTTTCTCCTTTTGAATTGTTTTAACATTTTAACCGAAATTTTTCATACATTTTATATTACCATGCTTTGTCTCTCCCTAACTGCTCTCAGATCCTCCAGATCTCCCAACTCTCTTTCTCTCTTTCTCAAAAACAAACAAAATACAAGCAGATAAAAAACAATAAGAAACATATACATAGAGAGATATAAAACACAAAAATTGAAAACAAAATATACAAGCAAAAAACACAAAACAGAAAAAAAAACCAATAAGCCAAAAAAAAAAAAAAGTCCAAACAAAGCAACATGGGAGGCAAAAGTCTACAAAAATTACTATTGAATTTGTTTTGTGTTGTCCAACTACTTGTGATCATGTGGCCTGCATGAAGTGTGGCTAATACACAGTGAGACTCCACTGAAGAAAACTAATTTTTTCCTTTGCAAGCAAGTATTAGTTTCATATAGCTTCTTGGTTAGAGGTGGGGTCTTACATTTTCCCCTCTCAATGCTGGGAACCTGGGTAGGCTCGTGATGTTCTGCCAGACTCAGAATTCATATGTGCATCAGTTCTGTAGTTTCTAAAAGACATACTTTCCTTGGAGTCAACAACCACCACTTGCTCTTGTCTTTTGTTTGTTCATTTGTATTGTTGTTGTTGTTGTTGTTATATTTATATATATATATATATATATATATATATATATATATATATATATACTTATTTCATTTACATTCCACACACTGCTCCTCTTCCAGTTAACCCCTCCCACAATTGTTCCCCTATACCCCTCTCTCTCATCCCCCACCCCCTCCTCCTCTGAGAGAATGGGGCCCCTCTGGGAATCCCACTACCCTGGCAGTTCAAGTCCCTGATCATCCCACCTCCTCTGCCTTGTAGATCCTTAAGCCCCAGGAGATGGGGGAGTTGATGGAGAGAAGACATCCCATTTAAGACGGAGTTCTCCAAAGTCTCTCACTCTCTACACACTGTCATGTTGTACCTTCTGTTAGTTCTCACCTACTGCAAGAAGAAACTTCTCTGAGGATGGCTGAGGGAGGCTCTGATCTCACTTAGAATGATTTTTTTTGCGTCACTTTATTAATTTGGCTGTGGGTTTCATAATTTCATTTTCAACAGGTGAATAATATTTTGTTGTGTAAATGAACTGCATATTCCTCATCCATTCATCAGTTGATGAACATCCAGACTGTTTCTAGCTTCTGGTATTATGGATACAACAGCAATGAACATGGTTGAATGAATGTCTCTGTAGGAGGATATAGAGTCCTTTAGGTATATGCCCAAGAGTGGTTTAGCTGGTTATTGAGGAAGATGAGTTTCCCATCCTCTGGAGGTACTGTTGCACTGATCTTTATAGTAGTTTGCATTCCCACCAACTGCTGTTACTCCACATCCTCACCGGAATGAGCTGTCATTGTTTTATGGATCTTGGTCATTCTCGATCATGATCAAAATGACAGGGTTAGCTCTTCTATTCAATTTTTCAAATTTACATATGGAACAGAGGGATTAAGAAAAAGAATCAGGGGAATAGAGCTTTTTTATGAAGCTTAAGGTGGTGGTTTAGGGATTAGCACAGTGGTAGCGTGCTTGCCTAGCAAGCTCATGGCCCTGACTTTGGTCCTCTGCTAGGAGAAGGAGAAAGAAGATGATGGAGGATAATTTTTTCCTGATGAGAGGGTTTGGTGGGGTTCCATCTCACAGTGTAGATCTTCAGCAGGAAAGAGTAAGAAAGGAAGATGAATTCACTGTGCTAGGGAGAGTATTAGCTACTTTGAAGAAGGAATCCTATTGATTACTCTTTAAATGATTGAGCGCCAATTTTAAGGATAAAATAGAAAAAGACTTTCAAGGTCACTATCTTGATAAATGTGGTGCAAGGATTCAAATGGGCTGAGACAGAGATCTGTCTATGAATTTGATTTTCTCCCAGGGACATCAATACTAATACTTTTCGGAAGGGAGAAACATTAAATCTTCAGAGCCCCTGGGTACAGCTTAACTGCAAGCCATCATCTTCAGAATTGAAAAGTACTACATAACCCTCCTAGGCAAAAATACTATTTCGATGCATCTCTGTATCTCAGTGAAAGACAAATGTCACTGAGTAGGATCAGGAAGCAGAGACAACAGGGAAGGCAGAGGGAAGCACCCTGGCCTCACTAGCTATGGGATACCCTGCAGCTTATATTTCTTCATCATATTTTTTTCTGTCCAGAACAAGTACTAGCCTTGTTGTTTGGAGGGCAAGTAACTATCTAGTGATGATTCAGTGATTGAGATTGTTATAGACACAGAGGTAACTTAGTGCTGACATATGGAAGAAAAGTAGAATGGGGACATGCGGTTCGAAATAGAAATGGACAGTTTATTAAGAAAGAGGGAACAGCAGAAGATGGCCTAGTCGGCCATCATTGGGTGGAGAGGCCTCTTGGTATTGTAATCTTTATATACCCCAATACAGGGGAACACCAGGACCAAGAAGTGGGGGGGGCAGGGGAACAGGGCGGGGGGAGGGGGGGCAACTTTCGGGATAACATTTGAAATGTAAATTAAGAAAATATCTAATAAAAACTATTTGAAAAAAAAAAAAAGAAAGAGGGAACAGCCACGAGAATAAGAATTAACTAATGATCTGGGGAAGCGCCTCTGAAGCACTGGGCCATTAAGCTCATGACCCCTTTTGGACATCTACATAGCAACCCCTTTCTTTGTGACTCTGTAACTCAGCTTTTGTCACACATGCTAATCAGTTCATGAATCTCCCATGTGGAAGGACTTTTAGTCTTTCTTTGTCAATTGGCTTCTTTCACATTAGTTTTGATTCTGTGGCCCACAGCCTCTACTTTCCTGATACTACGTGGCAGACACTTAGCTTACTCCTATTCCGAGTATAACCGTCATGCCAGCAATATTCTAAAGAGACACTTGTGTTCCTCACTTTGACTGTCATACAGTTACAATGATTCCTAAGAAACTGGATTTTTCTCTAGAAATACCATGCTTGGAGAAGGAAAAGCCTGAGGCTCCACTGCCATCCAGAAGAGGGCAGTACAGTACAGGCATTGCTTATCTTTAGAAAGGCTACACTGTACAGTTCTTCAAATACATATATATGTGTGTATGAATTTTGAATAGGTATATGCTGGGTGTTTTATATATTTTAACTCAGTGAATTTCAAGGATTCCAATTTGTTATTACTGTAATTTTACACATTTTTAAACAAGCAACAGAGAAAGATGGGGACTAGCCCCAGTGTCATATGTAGTAAGGTTTCCATATGCATTTTAGTTTAAATCCATCAGCCATCTGGGTACAGCAAAAATAAAACTCCCATGAATGTTGAATATGTTTGGATATATACATATGTAATCACAAGCATGAATACTGTATAATTTAGATGAGTTTCCCCAAGCCACTTATGAAACAAGAGAGAAAGAAAGAGACAGGAGAGATGTTGGTGGTTTCAGGGACCCAATAGAAGCAGCGTCAGCCAGTCTTGCAGTTAACTATGGAGTTTGGGTACATGTGCATGGTGTAACCAAAGCCAGGGAGCAAGACATCTACCATCATGTCAGTCTTTAGGAAGGTATCCCAGAGTAAATGAGTGTTTTTAATACTCAGTTTCTGCAGTAACCACTCCACTGTCCTGAACAAACACTTAAATAAGCCAATAATTCTATATTTCTGGGAAAGTGGCATAGAATGATAGAGTAGACGTGAGAAGTGGGTAGAAAAAGACAACCAGGGTCAACTAGGCTATTTCAAACTGTATGGTTACAACCCCAAATGTGAACTCAGTTTCCATCTGCAGTAAATAGAGCTACAATTCTCCATCTTACCTACAAACATGTCTGCATCACCAACTACTCTTGATGCTCTAGGCCACTGCATTAATTTTGTACAAAGTAGTCTTTTGCCCTACAAATCTGTTGGCAGTTGCTGGATACAAAACTGAGGATTTCTCCTTAATTGAAATCTGTTGGCAGTTGCTGGATACAAAACTGAGGATTTTTCTTTAATTGAAATCCTCAAAGTGATGAGTGTACAGTGTACATCCCTGGACACTGACTCCTCTACCATGTACCCAAGTTGTCATTCTCACCACACTTGTCCAAGTTTCCTAGTATTTTAATAGTTTATAAAATTTTAATTCGGTCTTTGGCCTGGTCCCTCTAAGATATATAACCAGGTTCACTTTCACCACAAAATAACAGAGTTATAATGTAAGGTCATTGAGGATGTAAAGACATTGGTTTGTAAATTATCTTTGTCACTTACTGTGTCTGGGTCCTGCACAAGTCACATAATTCTTCAACACTTCTTACTTGTACCATGAGTGCAGAACACTGTTACTGTTATCCTAGCATGACATGACCACTGCCCTCTTGATAAACCTAAAGGAAACCTGGGCTAGATTGAGCCCTTGACCTTTTCATCATGTAGGTGTAGGTGTGAAAGGGCTCAGACCATTTCTCTATTCAAGGATTTATGGACAGCCAAGAGTTATTATTGAAGGAGAGTATCACAGGGCCTTACATTTTCCTGAAGATATGTAGGCTGGAGAGAGAGACAGAGACAGAGACAGAGACAGAGAAGAAAGATGGGGTATTTTCTTTTTTTTTAATTATTTTTTCTTTATTAGATATTTTCTTCATTTACATTTCAAGTGTTATCCAGAAAGTTCCCCATACCCTCCCCCATCCCCGCCCTGCTCCAATACCCACCCCCTCCCACATAATGGCCCTGGCGTTCCCCTGTATTGGGGCATATAAAGTCTGCATGACCAAGGGGCCTCTCTTCCCAATGATGGCAAACTAGGCCATCTTCTTCCATGTGGGAAGCCAGGCATTCAGTGATTCCCACCATAAAGACCAGCTAACATCTTGCTAAAAGCCAAATTGCCTCCTCCTGCACACTAGGCTGACCCCAAGACCAGCAGAGCCTTATCTTAGACAAATATTCAGGGCAATAAAAAAGGTGCCGAGCATCCTGAGATGTATCACCAAACATTCCAAGGCT
>LR754211.1:1458-47688 GCA_902729485.2 Mus minutoides
GAGGATACCACATTCTAACATGTGTGATAACTCACTTTGCATGCTCTGAAGATAGCATTTACAAGGCTTCATGCCTTTGTTTAAACCGCTTCCCTCTATAACACCTGCCTCTTCCCCCACTATAATCCTATTTATCCTTCATAGATAAATTGATCTATGTAAAATCTCCTTATCCAGAAATGCCTACAATACTTCATTAGAACCATGGCAGCTATAACATCTATGCTAGTACAGCAGGGTATCTTAATGCCTGTCTTGTCTATTAAACACTGAGCCTTTAATAATAGAAATTATGGATCATACTTCATGTATCCCAAACCTACCAATATCTTAGATAATGGACATACAATAAATATATACCAGGTTACCTGGGTTGACAATCAAAAGAACCCTAAACAATTGGAATTTGCTTGTAACTCAAGACATAATGAGTATAAACACTGCAACATTCAAGACATCCTCAGGTACAGTTTTAGCATATGACAGACATTTGTGCCATGAACTTGCCATCCCATTATTACTTTTTGCTTCTCTAGAAACAAGTTGTCTCTCACGACGTCTCCAGAAAGCAGCTCTCCCTCCAGGTGACTCAGCTTATTCTGAAGAGCCTCCAACTTCTTTTCTGCCACATGGGCCCTCTGTAGGGCTTTCTGGTGAGACTCAGATTCATTTCCCAACTTCCCAACAAACTCAGAGATCTGGGCTTCAAGCTGAGAGGCCATCTGGAAACAAAGATGGAGAACAAAGCGAAGCCTTGTTTAGACCCAACTAAGTGTTCAGATCCATCACTCCATCCAAGAAGCATAACTACTACGACGCCTACTTCCAGATTCCTTGTAAAAATTACATTTAAAATAGGTTATTTCATAGCTGTGTTTTCCTCTGTTTGAAATCAACCTGTATTTGTTATTGTGGTGGCTTGAATATGCTTGGCCCAGGGAGTGGCACAATTAGAAGGTGTGGCCTTGTTGAAGTAAAGAAGTGTGTCACTGTGGGGGTGGGCAATGAGACCCTCCACCCAACCACATGGAAGCCAGTCTTCTCCTGTTTGCCTTCTGAACAAGATGAAGAATTCTCAGCTCCTCCAGGGCCATGTCTGCCTGAACGAACACTGCCACACTCTGGCCTTGATGATAATGGACTGAATGTCTGAGCCTGTAAGCCATCCCCAATTAAATGGTGTCCTTATAAGAGTTGCCTTGGTCATGGTGTCTGTTCACAGCAGTAAAACCTAAGACAGGCACTAAACTAATAGTGGTGGATGTTCTTCATTTTTCCATAATTCCTTCAACAACCTAAGTCTGTAAATATTTACGATTTCACTTACTTACCTCCACAACTGTTATAAACTTAGAGGTTTCGAAGCTAAGCTGGAAGGGGAAGAGGTTCAGACAAAAAGTAATTTCAAGAACCACAAAAATATCATTTCTCCAAGAGAGACTCTTCCACCACATCTAGTCGATTAAAGATCATGTTTATTTATCATGAGAGGCAGCCTGGGGGGACTTCTATTTAAACTTCAAATGAATATTGGTTATTCATGTCATAGGCTTCAGTGGTATAATGATATAATAATATTTTCATTTTAGTATCTGAAAGGTCTGAAAGGTCAAATTCTTTTTAATATGGTGACAAACATTCCCCCAGCATTTGCATCCTTTGCAGGAATCCCTGTCTTTTGTCTTGATGGTCCTGTTCCCTGAAACGAAGAGCAAAAGTCTAATCATCCACTTAAAATGCACTTTCGGACCACCCACATTGATTTTTGTGAATTTAGTTTTTAGGAAATGTTGCTCACTATAAAATTGGGATAAACTACTGGTGTTTTCTCTTGCTTTTGGTAGCAGAAAGGAAAGAGTGATGGATGTTTACATAGCACTACAATGCTAAATCGTCTTGACTGGTTTAGCTTTGTTACAGTCTAAATTAAGAACAGAAAACAGGCTCTTCCCTGCATCCCTCCTCATTTCTAGAGAGCTGCTGTCAAATTTTTTGAAATACTATTATAGGTAAGATTTGATCTGGCCCACTCTCAGACCTCCAATGAAGGCCCAATAAACATAAATTAGAAAAGAAAGTCTACATTTACTTGAGTCTTCATTCATTCCTTTGTAATATAATACAATTCAATAAATATGTATTGTGAAATATTCATTAAGGGCCAAAAATAAAAATTGGCAAAAAAGGAAAAAAAATCTGTGACCCTCCAAACAAAGACCATAATTATTAAAACTTGTTTAAAATAACGTGTCAGTTTTATAGTTAGGATATAGTCAAGATTATGTCATGTATACAACTTTCTTTTTGTTTTACCAATTAGCAGTTTAAAAATCATTTTATGTCATTCAAAATTATTAGCATTTCAATGGTTGCATTAAGAATCCATCATGAGGGGCCAAAGGCATGGCTCAGTGCTTAAGAGCATTTGTTGTTCTTGTAGAGGACTAGGGTTCAATTCCCAGAGCCAACATGGTAGCTCACTACTTCTGTAACCCCAATCCAAGGACCCAGTGACCTCTCCTGACCTCCAAGGTACATATATACACATACATACAGGCAAAGTACTCATACATTAAAATAATAAAATAAATACATTTTTGAAAAACTTTCAAACTAATCCATCACAAAGCTGGGCACATAAGTCAGTTGTTCAGCTCATGCCTAACCTGTATGAGCTTGTCTTCAATCTCTATAACAATGCACCATTAAAAACAAAACAGAAAGTTCTCATGATTGGAAGAGAGAAGCAAGACTGTCGGGAGTTCCAGGCTAGCCTGATCTACATAAGACTGTACCTCAATATCCCAGCCCTAGCCCAAGCATTCCTATACAAGAAAAGAGAATGTTTCTTCTGGTGATTAAAGCTGTCTAACTACCAGGCAACAAACAAGTAGGGGGTCCAGGGCAATGGAGAAGGCCAGAGGTCAGAGTGTCCTAGAGTGGACCCAAGTGACACCTGGAGGAAGCTGGACTGAACAAACTGAAATCTCCTTCTATGCTTTCACGGCTTTCAGAGTACCAAGCCTATAATAACATTCATTCTGTACTTCAGTGAGTATTTCACATCAGTGTCTGGTGGGAAATTACTCGGAGCCATATTTAAGAAACTGTGTTTCCCCAGGGAAAAATGTAATATCATCACAGATCAGAAGATGCTGAAAAGCCTCAATGTGCATTGTCAATTCCTAGAATCAGCACCGTGCATATATAGTACATGTTCCAGTTCAGTACAGTGTGTCTGTGTCTGTCACCAGTATTTCCACTCCAAAGTATGGGCTCAACCAATCATATGTTCTTTCCTTACAGAGGTTTTTTTTTTTTTAACCTTTGGAAATTTCCCTCTGCTGACCAGATGTGGTGACCTATCTTACAATGCCAGCACTTGGGAAGTGGAGGCAGAAAAATCAGGATATACTTGACTACAAAACAAGTTCCAAGCCCAGCCTGAGCTAAATGAGATTCCCATCTCAAAATAATAAAAGAAAAAAATTTTCCTGTGTTTCACAAACTTTTTACCTATAGTCTCTGGTCACCTAGAAATCTTTCTATAGAAGCCACATGAGAGACAAAAGCATTTGACTTAAATAAAGCCAAGAGAATCCTCCCTGCACACCACCTGTGTAGACCCGAGAATGCTCCAAAGAGCCTTGAAATGTGAACTCAGGCCACTCTGCAGACTACTAGTAAGTAGGTGTTCTCAAACTTCTAAAAAATCCTTTTTGAATCCAGCAGTAGGACCTTCCTCTGAAGCAGAGGGTTTCAATCAGGGATGAGTGTGCTCCTGACAGGGAGGCATTTGGCTATGTCTAAAGACACAGGGGTTGTCTCAAATTGGTGCTGATGGTCCCACTGGAATATTAGAAGGGCTACTAATGCCCTAGACACCCAGAACCCAAGGAGACCAAGGCAAGAAGATCATGAGTTCAAGAGTAGTCTGGCTACTCAGCAAGACCTTCTCTTCAAAATAAATAAATAACAAAACTATGCAGTCTAAATATCAACAGTACCCTGGTTAAGAATCCCTGGTCTAAGATATGATAACAGTTTTTTTTTTAAGAGAAAATTAAATTTTGCCAGAAGCAGAAATTCAAGGAAGAAGTAGAGACGACTTCCTACTGAGGAAGTGAGGGACGGTGTCTTCTAGTCTAAGAACTGGAAGTCTAGGAGAGGGAGGATGGATAGCCAAGGAAGGAGGAAACAAGAGACGCAACATCCTGAAGGTAAGAATGCACAGGAGATGGACTCGGAGCCAGGACAAGCCTGCCGGGCCTTCACACAGTATGATCCAACAGCTGGCTGCCTGTAGCCATGGCAGCTGGCAGGGAGAAGTGGCCGCCTCCACACAGATTTATCAATTTGTAAGACTCCCACTCTTCAAAAAACATTTCTAAGACAATGTGCAGAATCCATTTTCTCCTGATTTTACTTGAAGAGAAATCACACGGGACACCAGCTATATGCTTGATTTGGGGTTTTTTAAGTGGGAAGTGTGGCTTCTGAGAAAAATTACAGGGTAGGGGAGATGGAGAAAGATACTAAAAAGACAGAATCGTTCTTATTTGTATGGGGAGGGAGAGAGGCACAGAGAGAGAGTGGGGTGGAGGGAGGGAGAGATTGAGGGAGAGAGGGAGGCATGACTAGCCCTATTTCACTACTTTGCTTTAGAAAATAAACATATGCATTATGCTGGCAACTGTATGCCATGTTCCTCATGCTGGGATAAAAATAGCAAGGGAGAAGCAGAGATACATAGAATGAAAAGCAATAAAATGGTGGGGTGGGGGTGATATTAACTATTAAAATACACATATCTCCACTCAAGACAACTTCCTGAAGTTCTTCCCAGTTCTGTAAGTGATTTCTTGAAACTTTCAGAAACCATGATCTCAGAGTCCTGGGGGAGTTCATGCCACCGTGCGTAAATGCGTAGGAAAGACGGGATTCAGCTTGGACATCTCCAAATCTATGAATGATGGCCAACTCCAAGAATGACTCCCACCTTCCTATGTACAGCTGGAAGTGGAGCAAACATGATCCATTATATGTTAACTAATTCCAAGAAATGGCTGCTGAATGTGCTGAGCGTCAGCTGAGAACGTTTGCAAGTGGCCATGGCCTACTCACCTTTCTCTGGCTCTCTTCCTCAATGCCTAGCTCTCGAATCCTCTCCAATATGGCGTCCTCTGTGGACTCAGCTATTTCGAATCTGCTGCAAAGAAGAGCTGCGATTTTCTCCCTGAAGCAGGAGTTCCGGCTCTGCGAGGCTGTGGCGGCCTCCCTGCTAGCCTTCAAGCTCACATCCAGCTCCTGGCATCTTTTCCTCAGCTGTGTCAGCTCCTGCTTCGAGGCATCCCAGGCTCGCTGAGACGCAAGCAGGCGTTCTTGGTAGAGCTTCGCTTCCCTTTCTAGAGCTGTTCTCCCCTCCACAGCACTGAGCAGGTCCTGAAAGTTACCGAATGAAAACAGTAACAGGTATGTCTGCATTCGAGAAAGTATTCCCTTGGCTCGCTTACCAGTGACTCGAAGAGCAGGGGGTTAGATGTGCATTACAATTTTTAGCCCTAAGATCCCTCCATTGATGCATAACGTTGTTAAAGAAAGTTGTTTGGACTGGAGAGACAGCCCGGTAGTTAAGAGAACTAGTTGCCCGTCTAGAGGACCCAAGTTTGAGTCCCTGCACCTTACCATATGAAACTCCAGTTCCAGGATATCTGTCACTGGCATCTGACCTCTGCAGGTACCAGGCATGTGTGTGGTTTACATTCATACATGTAAGCTAAACACTCACACACATGAAAATAAATAAATAGATAAATCCTTGTATTTAACCAAAAACCTGCTTGGCCAGCATGCACAGAACTCTGGGTTCTAGCCCCAACACCACAGAAAAGCAGGTGCCGTAGTGCTCAACTACAAACCCAACACTCAGAAAGTGAGTGCAGGAGATTGAAAGTTCAAGGTCATCTTCTGCTACACAGCAAGTGTGAGCCTAGCCTGCACTACACAGGACAGTGTCTCAAAAAGAAAAAAGTGATTTAAATAGAGTTGCTACTTTAATCCCATTTTTAAAAACTAGATTGGAAACACACACACACACACACACACACACACACACACACACACACACACCAGGACACTGATGGTACACACCTTTAGTCCCAGCACTAAGGAGGCAGAATCAGATGGATCTCTGAGTTCACAGTCAGCCTGGTCTACTGAGTGAATTCCAGGACAGGCAGAGCTACACAGAGAAACCCTGTTTCAGACAGACAGACAGACAAAACTAGGCTGGCTATGTCTAGTGTCACTCCACAGAGGAGAGCTGCTCCAGTTCATTGACTAACATTCCTCTCAGAAAGAGACAATGAAACCTGATAGAGCCAGAAGGCTCTGAGGTGAGGAAGTCAATTGAAAGGGGTAGACAAGGGCACACCCAGTCAAGTGCCAAAACTGACAAATAAGATCAATCAACTAGTTACCCTGCTTCACAATAAAGTCTTGCTGCTTAGTTAACTAAAGGCTTTGGGGGTGGGGGTTGCTTTTTATTTAAAATAGAATGTTAGGGGCAATGAGAACTAAAAAGAGACAATATCCTTGAGCAGAGACTCGCCCAAGGGGGCCAGTAATATTTCTGGCCGTTAGTTAAAATACTGTTTGTTTATATTAGAAATGATCTTTAAAGGGATTTATCTCCACCAACAGTGAGAAGGCAGGGTAGGAGGTGAACTGAAACGCTACGACATCCTACTTCATAGAGAAAATACAACATCTTCCCTCTCTTATGGCAATTCTAAAACAAATAAATAAATAAAAATAAAGAAGCAAGGACGTCTCAGTCATCAGTTGGAAAGAAAAGCCACCCAAAAAAAGGCAGGCAGTCAGGAAAGCCACCCAAAGGCAGGTAGTCAGGGAAGCCACCCAAAGGCAAGCAGTCAGGAAAGCCACCCAAAGGCAGGTAGTCAGGGATGCCACCCAAAGGCAGGCAGTCAGGGAAGCCTGCCCCTTGCAGGATAATAGCTCATCATAGAGATTACTCTGTAAAATGCTTCCCTTTTTAGAGTTTTGGTTTTCTCTTTTTCAATATAACTCACTGCTGCTGCTAATTAAATCACAGGCCTTAAGGTACAGCCAAGAGTCCTTTATCGGAGACACCGCCTTTAGCAGTTACAGATTTCTCTTCAGGTCGGAGTGCGGTGTCTGTCTGCTTGCTCAGTTTTAGCGACCAGGATCAGTGTTGGTGATAAGCAGCTGGACTCATGTTTTTACTTAGAAAATCAATGCCCTACATTTAGTGACACAGGGGTAAATGTTAACCCTAATGAGTTCAGAGTTCCAAGGCCATATAAAAGGTTACATATTAGCTTGTATATGGAAAGAAGCCCCTTGTACAAAAGCAGGAGTCTCTCATTGTCATTATTGATATTTGAAAGCAGCTTTACACAAAAGGCCTTTATGATACATTTTTTTAAAAAATCTATCAAAGCCAGATGACTCAGTGGTTAAAGGTGATTGCCGCCAAGCCCAAAGACCTGAGTTCGATCCCCAAGGCCCATATGGTGAAAAGAAAAGACCAACTCCCCCATAAGTTATCTTTCAACCTCCATACATACATGTAACAGGCTAGCAACAAGCACACAAAATAAATAAAAAACAAACAAATAAAAATAATAAACAAAATAATTTAAGTCTATCAGATGCTAGCGTATGGTGGACATGCTCACAATTTTAAGTAAATTAGTCAAATGACCCCTAATACCAAAAGAACAGCAAACATAATTAAAGTATTTCAACTTTAAAGGTTTCTACCTACTATCAGACTACCAACTTAACCTAATCCCCTAGAACAGCAGTTCACAATGTGTGAGTTGTGACCCCTTCACAGGTTGAATGACCCTTTCACAGGGGTCACATGTCAGATATTTCCATTATGATACATAAAAGTAGCAAGATTACAGTTACAAAGTAATAATGAAAATGATGTCATGGTTGGGGGTCACTACAACCTGAGGAACTATATTAAAGGATCGCAGTGCTCATCTAGGAATGGTGAGTACCATGGGTCTGCAACACAGCACTACCTCTTTTTAAATAGAAGTACCCATGATAATGTCTAATTACATAGTTTGGTTGGATTTTTTTTCCTAAAAATGTACAGCCTGGCAAATTATGAGCTGTTTCTCTATGAAATATAGGATCCGGAGCCAGCAGCAGACCTTGGGGACAGCCACTCCCCAGAGCCCTGGTTAATCATTCTGGGACTCAGAGGCATTGTTGTGCTGGAAATAGATGTCCTTGCGACTGCACACACAATTACCTGTACAGTCCTCAGGAGCAAGCCACTGGAATGGAGTCTCATCACATGGCTACCCCAAGGATACCCTGAAGCGTGAGACATACAGTGACAGGAGCATGGAGAGCCGGGACCCGGTGACTGCTATCAGACCACACTGACACAGGAGGAGAAAGAAACAGCTTCTTTCCCAGAAAACTCAGAGGTGACCTTCACTGAGCACACATCTGCAAATAAGGGCAGGCCCTATGCAGATGGTAATGCTGAAAACAGTTTGTAATAAAGAGCAGATCTTGCTGGGTGTGATACTAGATGCCTTTAATTCCAGCATTTGAGAGGCAGAGACAGGTGGATCTCTGTGAGTTCAAGGCCAGCCTGGCCTGCTGTAGTAAGTTCTAGGGCAGTCAGGGATACACACATAGACCCTGTCTCAAAAATATCAAAATAATAGTAATAGTTATTAATAATAATAAAACAATAAACAAATCTTTAGGTTCAGCCCTACTAAATCAGCAAATGAATAGTAATGGCTTCACTGTTACATTTAACAAAAATGGTCTAAATAACATAAAGTGATCAATGAAAGATCAAAATCAATCTGAAGCCAAAAAACAAAACACAAAAAAACTCTCTCATTGGTTTGTGTAGTGTTGGCTCCATAGATAAAGTGCCTGTTTCAAATGCATAACAACCTAAGTTTAAATCCAAAGACCCCAGATTTTAAAAGCCAAAAGATCTGCTGAGTGGGGGACAGGCGAGAAAGACAGATCCCTAGAGCTGGTGGGGCAGCCAATCTGGCCTAAGCAGTGAGCTGCAGAGAGGGAGGGAAGGAAAGAAGGAAGAAAGGAAGGAAAGAAGGAAGGAAGGAAGGAAGGAAGGAAGGAAGGAAGGAAGGAAGGAAGGAAGGAAGGAAGGAAGGAAGGAAGGAAGGAAGGAAATTAAGGTAATGAGCAGTAGAGGAAAAGATTTTTCATCAACCACACACACACAACACACCAACACACACAACACACACAACACACACACACATACACATACAGTCACACATGACCTGCACAAATAGTTGATTCCTATCATGAATCATAACTCCTATCATGAACTTGCTAACTACAAAATGTATTCACATATGGCTGAGATCAAATTACCTCTTAAAAATGCAACAATTAGTTCCTGTCAAGGTCAAAACTTCTGGCTGAAGCTTACTCCCCCAATTCTAAACTCACTTTATAAATTTAAAAAGTCAGCTTTTAATTCCAACTACTGCAGTTAAGATTAATAAATAAACCCTGTAATTCTCTGCACCAGGCAGGCACACTCGTGTGAATAGGGACAATTTGAGTATAAGTTTTTTATATAATACCTAGCAAAATGTAACATGCAAATGTATTTTAAAACCACAATTCTAGTCCCCTAAAAGAGAAAATCACAAAGAAAAAATACAACTATAAGCTAAATTATAAAGTATAGATGCTCTCAAGACCTTGTTGACCCAGAGATGAGAGAGTCCACACATCCACCTTGGCCCCAAGTTATTTCTGATTGGTAAATAAAAATGCCAACAGCCAATAGCTGGGCAGAAAAGACATAGGTGGGGTTTAGGTTTTGTGGACTTGAGGTTGTAGAAGGACCACAAGGAAGAAGGAGGCAGGAGGAGAAGAAGCTGCTGCCATGGGTTAGGTGAGTCATAAAAATGTGGCTCTGAGCCAGGCAGTGGTGGCACACACCTTTAATCCCAGCACTTGGGAGGCACAGGCAGGCAGATTTCTGAGTTCGAGGCTAGCCTGGTCTACAGAGTGAGTTCCAGGACAGCCAGGACTACATAGAGAAACTTTGTCTCGAAAAAAAAAAAAAAAGTGGCCCTGAGAGCTGGCCAATGGAGCTAAGAACAGCCCAGATGACACGTAGTAAATGATAACTCAGGGTTATCAATAGGAAAGTAGATTCTAATAGCATAGAAGGTGGGCAGCTGCCCAGTTCTTGTGCTGTTTAAGGCTTATTGAAAATAAAAGAAAGTTGTATGTGTTTTTATCTGGAAATTAAATGGTTTCAGGTAGGGTAGAAACACCGGGTCAGGATTAAATAATTTCTACAACATATAGAAATGACACTCAATTTTACAGATAGAATACAGCTATATATCACTGAGAAACACTACACCTTCCAACTGTGTGCTGACACAGGACCAATGATCTTGAAAACAGAGTTATTGGTTTTATTTTAGATACAAATTACAAATAACTATCTTGAACTTGAAAAAAAAAATCACCTTAAAATCTCTTGGAAGCCTGGCATGAGAGTGTACACCTGTCACCCTGATTTCAGCAAACCTCTGTAAGGAGGTCCTACTCCTGCAGTTACTCTCTGTAAGGAGGTCCTACTCCTGCAGTTACTCTCTGTAAGGAGGTCCTACTCCTGCAGTTACTCTCTGTAAGGAGGTCCTTCTCCTGCAGTTTTCCCCATTTCTCTTGTTCGAATTTGCTGAGACAGAATCTGACTGTGTAGCTCTGGCTGGCCTAGAACTTGTGATGAGGACCAGGCTGGTCCTTACCTTAGGGTGATCCTCCCGTCTCTCCCTCTTGAGAGGTAGGATTACCGAAGAGCAGGCCACCACAGGCAGCTTCTGCAAATGTCTTGAGATCTGAGCACACTTCTCCTGTAAGCATCATCAGTACAGCCAAGGTAACCTCATCAAGCAAACATGAAGTTAGTGTGTGATCACAATCAAACTTCAATGTGGACACACACACTGCCTTGTCAAGGTACTTGTAGCTAGGTTGTTGGGTTTTTATTCTTTTATTTTTTTAAATACCAACGTGTATAATTTTAACTTTTTGTTTAGATAGTATTGTAAAATCAGCCTGTGGCTATAGTCAAGATCTTCTTTATTAATTTCCTTGCACAAACTTTCAAAGTAGAATGGATACAGCTTGGAGAATTCTTTTTCCCACACCTGTTCTCTTTACAGGAAGATTTCATTTCATGGTTGTGGTTTTCAACACTTGAAATTTGGGGTTGTGCTTTCCGCACTGCTAGCTAATTTTTCTACTAATTTTTTTTTCTATTTATAGAGGTATTTTCTATTTATAGAGATCAGGAGTTAGCTCAAAGTCAACAAAGTCAACACCCACAGCCCGGTAGACAGCATCCAAGGGTGCGTGCATAGAAAGAATGGTAGACGTTTTGGGGTTGTGTTTTAGGGGGAGATTTTCTTTAACTGGAGCCTTCACCCTGCCAGAGCCTCCATGCTCCAAGGGCTGCCATGTAGATGAGGAGGAGTTGCTTTTTTCTACTCTAACAGATGCTCAATGATGGGGAAACTGCAGGACGACATTTTGCTTCAGACAAGCTGACCTTTCCCCTGTCGGAGCTGTCCCAGTGCCATTGTGTATGTTAAAAAGGACAGATGTAGCTGACATTTGAAAGAGTTGCATTATTAGCAAACTCAGTGCTGGATGACCGTGGCTTCCTCTGCCCCAGAAGCCACTGTGTTCCTGGGCTGCACTATGGAGCTGTAAACACTGCTCTGAGCTGGTTGTTCTGTGCCTGGAGGACCACAGACAGTTCCCACTGGGTCTTTACAGCGGAATGTGATGGATTCTATCACAGCTAAGATTAGACTTATAATAAACAATAAAAACAATTTTAAAATGCTATGCTGATTGTAAATTTTTAGAATGACCCTAAAGAAAAACCATCTAATAAAATTTAATTTTAAAAAAAGAAGAATGTAAACCTTGACAATGTCAATATCTTAATATAGGTAACATATTAAAACTCTAAGAGGTAAAAGGAGGGGGAGCAGAGGCACAGGCCTGAAATACTAGCTACTTAGGGAGATGAGAAGGGTCAAATTTGCCTGGGCTACTGAATGCATTCATGTCTAGCCTGGGCAATTTAGCAAGACCGCATCTCCAAGAATTTTTTTTTTCTAAGAAAGTATCTCTGAGGGCCATGTGCCTTGAATGAATGAGGCCTTGGGTTCAATTTTCAGAACTCTGAAGAAACAAGAAAGGAAAGATAGGGGAGGGGAGAAGAGGGGAGGGGAGAGAAGGGGAGGGGAGAGAAGAGGAGAGGAGAGGAGAGGAGAGGAGAGGAGAGGAGAGGAGAGGAGAGGAGAGATATCTCAGTTTACTTATGAAGTAAGACACTACCAGGATGAGTGTATAAACTGTAGAAATACTGGTCTCATTTTCCTTTGATAGGGAATTGTTCCAATTAGAACTGCAGGGAACAGTTCAAGAAAGGGCTTGACACCAGGTAGAAGGGAAATTTTAAAAGATAAATCTTTAAAGCGCTTGCCTAGTGTACACAGCCCCTGGGGTCAATATCCAGCTCTGCCAAAAAATAATCAGTAAACTGGAATAATCAAATATGCCAGGTATGACATACACCCTAGCACTCATTCTAATCAAGAAAATATCAACAGTGTTAAAGAAAAGAGGCGATTGAAAGTCCAATGTGTGTATTTAACTTCTGACTTTAACTTCCAGACTCTAGGAAAGCTGTGTGTGGCTTATGTGGGCAAAGTGACGATTTTTAATAAAGTTGGATTTTTTTTAAGATAACAAAGATAAAAGAAGCCAAGCCGGGTGTGGTGGTGCTCGCCTTTAATCCCAGCACTTGGGAGGCAGAGGCAGGCAGATTTCTGAGTTCGAGGCCAGCCTGCTCTACAAAGTGAGTTTCAGGACAGCCAGGGCTATATAGAGAAACCCTGTCTCGTAAAACCAAAAAAAAAAAAAAAAAAAAAAAGGAGCCAAGCTTTGATAGATTTTTAAAAAACACTGCAGGGCTGGAGAGATGGCTCAGTGGTTAAGAGCACTGACTGTTCAATTCCCAGCAAACACATGGTGGCTCACAACCATCTATAACGGGATCCGATGCCCTCTTCTGGTGTGTTTAAAGACAGCTACAGTGTACTCACCATATATATAAAATCAATAAATAAAATACTAAAAAAAAAAAAAAAAAAAAAAGCACTGCAATATTTGTGCTCTAGCTGTACATGTGCTTATCAGGCCTAAGACCTTCACTTCACCCTGCCTGGTGCCATGGGGGCTGGGTGGCCAGACCATGCCCAGGGCACCCCTGAGAAGATCTTCACTTCACTTCCCAGTACCCAAGCAAAACAACTGCTAAAGAGTTCCAAATAAATTTATCACATGAAATAAAGCACCTGGATTTTTCTCTGAGAGAGGGTTTTACAGCGGAGCCCGGCTGGTCTGGATCTCACTGTGTAGACCAGGCCGAACGCTAATTCAGAGATCCTCCTGACTCTGAATCTTGAATTCTGAGACAGAATTCTTGACTTGGCCCTTAAATTTAAGCAGAGCAATAAAGCCAAATTTTGCAGACATAGGCACCTCAGCTGTGTGACTACTTCTGCCTCTTACATACATCTGGACTTTAATAAAAATAAAGTTTCCTACCTCAAAAGTAGAACTTTGGCAAGCAGTCTAAAGGTTCTTTCTGAGGCCATCAACATGTCAGAAAAAACACTTGACAGTATTTTGTTGATAGTAAATCATCAGAGTAATAAATAGTTCTATGAATGAGCACTTTATTAAATACCTCAGGTTTTTATTGCCCAAATTTTTATTTTACTATTTTTATGATCTTGTCAGGAACCTGGAGCCAAAGTGGATGTGTTTCCAGAGTCACTCCCGAGCAAAGACACTTATATAAGAAAAGAAATTTGGGTTTTTTTTTTCCTGTTTCATGTCATATTCCGACATGCTTTCTCAGTAATATCCTACTAATGTCCAAAGATACTTTTTGAAAGTTAATACTTACTAAGGAAATTGCACAGCTGTTTATAATTGTTCTTCCACTAATAAATAATCCTTGCCAACACCCTCCTATGATGCTGTGAGCGTCATACAAAGGAGATGATTGATAAGAGACACAGTTGTCATGTGGTGAAGTGGGTTCAGGTCCTGGCCTTGCAACATGATACTGGATGGGCTAGAATCAATTCCTCAACCTCACCGAGCAGTTGGCACCATCCCAGGTATAATGGTAAGGGTACAGGAAGTGAGCACACCTCCGGGCTAAAGCGTGGCCTCTAAGCACCGGCTCTTGACAAGTAGAACCTAATCTCTCTAGGGAATTGAGTGATTTGAACTGGCAACGTGAAAAGCTGCAAGTGAGTGTTGAATAGCGCCTCTGTCCTGAACTCAAGGAAACACTACAGTGCTTCAGGGCAGGGAGATCACAGGCCCTCTCAAAGGAGCTGCAGATGCAAAAAGCTCAAAGAATTTAGAACACCAAGGAAAGAAGTAGACTGTTAGACAGCAAAACAATGAAAATGGATGTGTAAGAATGAAAAAGAAACTGATTTTAATAGAGTTATAGCAGCTGATCACTCATGTATCATAGATTTATTCTGGATTGTGGATCCTTTAAGAAAAACAAGGTAGCAAGCAAGAGAGGGGTGAAGAGAGAGGGAGGGAGAGAGAGACAGAGAGACAGAGACAGAGATACAGACAGAGAGACAGAGAGAGACAGAGATAGAGATAGAGACAGAGAGACAGGAAGAGACAGAGACACAGAGAGAGAGAGAGAGAGAGAGAGAGAGAGAGAGAGAGAGACTGAGATAGATAGGAGTCTAAGCGTATAGTCACTTTGCCACTTCTGAGCGGGTAGTTAATCCAGACAAGAATCAGTGAATGCTAACATGCCGAAAAACAAAGGGAAGAATACAGCTTCATGGTAGACCTCTTGCCTAAAATGCGGGACGCCCCAGGTTCAATTCCCAGCACCACAAGGAATGACCTCATAATTGTTAACTCACATATATCTCAGGTAACTACAGAAATGTATACAAAAGAGACCAGGGCAGTACAGTGGCATGTGCCTATAATCCCAGCCTTTGGAAAGCTGAGGCAGGAGGACTGCTATACATCTGAGGTCAACCTGGAGCCACATAGCAAATACAATCAACCAATATCTATCAACCAAGCTATCTATCTGCCTATCTATCATCTATCCATCCATTATCTACCTATCTCTCTCCCTCCCTCCCTCCCACTGTGTGCAGGCTCTCCTCTCTCTCTCTTTCTCTCTCTCTCTCCTCCTCCTCCTCCTCCTCCTCCTCCTCCTCCTCCTCCTCCTTCTTCTTCTTCTTCTTCTTCTTCTTCTTCTTCTTCTTCTTCTTCTTCCCTCCACTTCGCCCCATCCCCTTCCCCTCCTCTTTCCTCTCTGCCATAAGACATATTTATAAGCCAGGAAAAGGACCTCAGCCGTGCCAGCACCTGACTTCACATTTCCCATTTACTCTTGTTTAAGCCACCCACTCTGGCTTTTTTAATTTTTTTTATTTTCTCATATTTTGGTGCTACTGAGAATTGAACCCAGGGCCTTGCACATGCTAGACTCACAGGTTCTCACTCTGTTGGATCCCCAGCCAAGCCTGTGGCATTAGGCTGCAGCAGCGTGGGCTATCCATGACAAGATGCTGATGATACTGTCAGTCTTTGCTTTTATGGGGTGTGGGAGGGCAGGGGGAGGGGAGGGGGAGGAGGAAAGCTAATGGTAAGTTCCCTGTTCATACAGAGAACTGGAAATAATTAGAAATTATCATTACTATGGATCACTGTCAGACCGTGACATGGCTGTGGGTGAGGAAGGTATGAGGAAGACATTGGCCCTCCTCTGTCATCCCTGGAGCCTCTCTGGAACACCCAGTCACTGCCTAATCGGAATGTCCCCACCTGTGACTACAGCCCCAGCACTTTTCCTAACTGGCCGCACCAGCTTGCTTTAGCTTTTGAAAGGCAATAGTTATTATTAATCCAATGATGGGTTTCTCTGCCCCCTTCCCTTCTCCCTCTTGCTCCAGTCCCTCTGGCCCCTGCTCACTCCAGGCCCTGCTTGGCCCGGCCCAAAGGATTTTTATTTGTTTCTCATTATGGGTGATTGTGAGCAACCATGTGGTTGCTGGGATTTGAACTCATGACCTCTGGAAGAGCAGTCGGTGCTTTTAACTGCTGAACCATCTCATCAGCCCCCAATAATGGGTTTCTTCATCACACAATTTAAAACACATTAAAAGTTTATACAGTGTTAAATATACAGAGTTTAGTCTCACATTCAAACAAGTGCTAGCTAGTTGGAAAAGATCAAGATATTCATTATCCAAATAAAAGTTTATAATTATGAGTCATGTCCTTATATTGACATCTCTCAGAATTACTGTGTCCACACACTTGGATCCATGCAGTCTTCTAAGATGCTGCTTTCTATGTCAAGTGACAAGTGAAACGTTATATAGGATTGTTGCAGTTTACGTGAGAAATGACCCTTATAGGCTCATCTATTTCCACACCTGGCCCCCAGTTGATGGTACTGTTTGGGGAGGCAATAAAGCCCTCCTGGAGGAAGTATGTCATTGGGGGTGGGATTTGAGGTTTTATAGCTGGCCCTACTTCCTATTTCCTGTGTGTGAAATACAATCAGTCTTCTTCCTGACTACCAGGTGGCCTCATACTCCTGCTGCCATGTTCCCTCTGCCATCATGGACTGTATCCCATGGAACTGTAAGCCAAAATAAATGCTTTCCCTGCAAAATTACCTTTTGTTAGGGTGTTTTATCACAGCAACAGGAAAGTGACTGATAACATTCTTCATAATTGCCTTATTGATAACAGTGTATAGTATATTGTCATTTTATTAAAAATTAAACATATATGTAATATATAGAAGGCATATTATTGTATATACTATATCTGTATATATATATATATGCATGTACATTGAATATTTACAGAAATATCAATATTTTTTACATGTAGTTTTTTTTTTAAAGGGCTAGGATTGCTCAAATTGCTTCTGCATAAACATGAGGATTTACATTAGAATCCCAACATCTGTGCAAAATGCCAAGTGCATAGGGGAGGAGGGAGAGAGAAAGAGAAAGAGTGACTGGGAGGGAAGAGGAGGGAGGGAGAAAAAGAGACAGACATACAGACAGACAGGGACAGGAAGAGCAAGAGAGACAGAGACAGAGACAGAGAAATACTACCATAATCCTAGAGGTGAAAACAGGAATCTGAAATCCTTCTGGACACCCAGTTTGGCTAGTTAGTAAGCTCATGGATTGGTGGGATACCCTGTCTCAAAAACTCCACCTGTGCATATACAGGCAGATGTGTGCATATGTACATGTGTGCACACCACGCAAACATACACAAGCACACAAATTAATTAAATAAAAAAGAAATTATAAGAAGTTTCCCCAGAGGAGAAGTGGATGGCTAAGGAGAAGGAAGAAGGGGAGGAATAGTCAGTTAATATCTTTTGTACAATAAGAATTTTGTATCTTGCTGTGCGTGGTGGCACACACCTTTAACCCTAGCACTTGGGAGGCAGAGGCAGGCGGATTTCTGAGTTCGAGGCCAGCCTGCTCTACAAAGTGAGTTCCAGGACAGCCAGAGCTATACAGAGAAACCCTGTCTCAAAAAACAAAAAAACAACAACAAAAAAAAAGAATTTTGTATCTTTTTTTTTTTCTTTTTGGTTTTTGAGACAGGGTTTCTCTGTATTGCCCTGGCTGTCCTGGAACTCACTCTGTAGACCAGGCTGGCCTCAAACTCAGAAATCCGCCTGCCTCTGCCTCCCGAGTGCTAGGATTAAAGGCGTGCACCACCACGCCCGGCTAGAATTTTGTATCTTTTAAACTTATTCCTACATGTTCAAAATCTAAGAGTTGAAAGTGAAAAACATTCTTATCTAATCAAAGTCAGCCATCCTGTCTCCTTTAAAGTATTTTGTACTCCTTTTTTGCAATTAGAAATATATATCTAGCCATGTGGTGGTGACACACACCCTTAATCCTAACACTTGGGAGACATAGACAAGTAAATCTCTGAGTTTGAGGCTAGCCTGGTCTACAGAGTGAGTTCCAGAACAGTCAGGGCTACGCAGAAATACCCTGTCTCGGAAAAAAAAAAAAAAACCAGCAACAAACAGAAGAAATATGTATTTAATTATCTGTAAAAAGCATATATGAAATATCACGTGTCTTACTTGGGTCACGTCCCCCACACAGTGCCCCCACCCTGGGCTCAGCACATCTGCCCTCCATTTCTGCTCTGTGTGCAGGGCTCAGAAGAACCTTCAGCAGGCTGTACCTGATTCAGCTTGTCTTTCTCCTCTGCCCAGGAGGCAGCTTTTGCCTGCTCCTTGCTGACTTCGGCTGCCAGTCTCCTGATAGTTTCTCTGTTAGCCTTTGCCTCCATCTCATGGACAGTTACAGTCTCTTCAAGAGTAGCGAGCTGTCCTTTCAGGAATGTGGTCTCCTTATACAGCTCTCTAAGCTGAAGAGAAAAAAAATTCAGCTGTGGTAAAATGACGGGGAAAAATATCAAATAGACGATCCCATCCGTTTTCTCCAAACAGCTCACAGTCTATAGCCTAATGAGGTTGTGATCTGACTAAACAATAAAGGCAACAGATACGCTCACATCTTCAAAGGCCACTATTTGCCGATTCCGCAATCACATTCAGATTATTCGAAGAGGGTAAGGAGGCAAGGATGATGGGAGGGGTGTGAGCTTGGGTGAGCCCTGACTGCAGCATGATGACGGTGACATGGTAGGCTAAGGGGATGTCAAAGGCTTCGGACCAAGCTTCCTTCAGCCTACATCCAATAGCACCTACTGTGTGTGAGGTTCTGGCGTGGGGACCACTGCGGAGAAAACAGAACAGTTGTTTTTACAAATATCTTTCTAAGTAATTGAAAGCATGCTAGGAGCAGGCTAAAAGTGGCTGTCATGGGCGTTAGCATACATGGGACTTTTTGCTTCCCATGATGTGCTTTTTAAAATGTTTATTGAACGCATTTATAAAGGTTACTGGCCATACAGACAAGGCCACTCTACAGAGCCATGACAGTGCTGTGGCAGGACTTGATCCTGCAGGTAGCATGGTCAGCCTGTATGGTTTGACCACCTGTGGAACATCTCAGTTGCACATTTCACAGATCAGTTCTGTTCCTCGATCTTGAATACTTCTCCCATCCTCATGTTCACTTCCCAGCATCCTTGTAAGTCCCCAGCTCTGGGTCAGTACCCCTTCCATCAGCCTGCCTAAACCAGCCTCCCACACCTCTGATATAGGTCACTCCCTCTCTCTACTTCACAAGGTGATTTTCTTCACAGAACCTTTCACCAGATAGGATGACATCACCCACCTCCACACCATTTCGACACCATAACAATGCCAGCTCTCAGCGGTGTAGAGTTCGTCCTGTGCCATTCACTGCCATATCCCCAGAGCAGTGTCCAGCATGTAATATACACTCATTAGATAATGGAGAAATGGATACATGGAGAGCCAAGAAATGATTACAAGTGCTTCCTGGCTAGGTATAGTGACACATGGTTTAAATCCCAGAACTCAGGAGGCACAAGTAGGTAGACCTCTTTGAGTTCAAGGCCATCTGGTCTACACATAGAGCTCTAGAACAGCCAGGGGAATGTATTGAGAGCCCTATCTAAAAGAAAGAGACTGTAGAAAAGGATTGGTAGTTACAAGTATGTACAGACCCTTCCAGAGAACCCAGGTTCGGTTCCTGGAACCCACATCAGGCAGTTCACAACTACCTGTAACTCCAGCTCCAGGGAATCTGACACCTTCTGGCCTCCAAGGGTATGTGTACACACCACCACACAGATGTGCACACACATATACATAATTAAAACTAAATTTTTTAAAACAAGGCTCCCTTTTAGGAGGAAGGATTGTAGGAACCAGATGGGTCAAGGGCACTACTAGAAAACCTACCGAATCAACTAACCTGGGCCCATATAGGCTCACAGAGACTGAACTGCTGCCCAGAGTGCCTGCATAGGACTGACCTAGGCCCCCTGTGCATATATAACAGTTCTGGGCTTAGTCTTCAAGTAGGACTCCTAAGAGCAAGAGCTGTCTCTAACCCCTTCCTCCTACTGGGCCGCCTCGTCTAGCTTCAGTAGGAGATGATGTGCCTAGATATACTGCAGAGTGATATGCCAGGCTGGTTGATATCCATGGGAGGCTTCCCCTTTTCTGAGAAGAGAGGGGAGAGGGTTGGACTGGGAGGAGAGGAGGGAGGGGAAGCTCTGATCAGGATGTAAAGAAACTTAATCAATAAATAATTAATCAATTGGGGTTGGAGAGTTGGCTCAGAGGTTAAGAGCACTGACTGCTCTTCCAAAGGACCTGAGTTCAATTCCCAGCAACCACATGGTAGCTCACAACCATCCATAATGAGATCTGGTGCCCTCTTCTGGCGTGCACGTGTACATGCAGACAGAAGGCTGCATACATAATAAATAAGCCTTTAACATTTTGATTAATTAATTAATTTTAAAAATTGTGTGACTATCTGCCAGGAAACAAGGACCAGAATGTTTATGAATGAGCAGAACAGAAAGGGTCTGAATGGATGGATCACTATCACCAAGCCAAGTGTCACATGAGGCTCATCAGTGTGCACCCTTAATAGCAATCAGCCATGAATTAAGACCTTATGAGTTCTAATATAAAGGTTAAAAGTACTTTAGAACTAAGTCTAGTTTTTGACTCACTAAGGATGCCCAAAATTACACATTTTGGGCAGAGTTGCAGGGAGTGTCTTACTATAAGAGGTTAGCAGCCTGGACATTAGCGAAAGTACAGCCCATATAGCCTGTGTCTTTCCACTGCCTGTCTCGTGTGTGTTGAGGCTTGTGTCATAATACTAAATTCTGTACTGGAAAGGAAGGTCTAGGCCTACGAGTGAATTTTCACATTTACGAGCTTCTGTTGTACAAACCTTGTTCCAAATAAAACTGGCTACAGCTAATTACTAGAGGGATTAGAGGTAGGTGGGTTTTGAGGTACCTGGTTGGGAGTGGAGAAAAGAACGAAAGGAGAGACCAGGTGGAGAAGAAAGGAATGGAGGAGAAGCCGCCATGGGTTAGGTGAGTCATGAAAACAAGGCCCTTAGGGCTGCTGCCAGTTGGAGTTAAGAGCAGACCAAAAGCCGGGCAGTGGGGATGAATGCTTTAATCGCAGCACTTGAGAGGCAGAGGCAAGCAGAATTCTGAGTTTGAGGCCAGCCTGATCTACATAGTGAGTTCCAGGACAACCAGGGCTATACAGAAACAAATAAATAAATAAAAAATAAAAAAAGAGCAGCCCAGATAAAACATAGCAAGTAATAACTCAGGGTTATCAGTAGGAAAGTAGATTCTAATAACAGAGAGTGTAAATACCTGCTGAGCTCTGGTTCTGATTAACACTTATTATAAATGTAAAGGTTGTGTGTGCCTTTTAATTGGGCACTAAATGGTTAAAGGGGAGCTAGAATGCCATAAATTGGGAATTAAAATTTCTACAACAGGTGTGTCCTCTACCCCTGATCCTGACTTTGAAGGACACAAGGTATGATAGAAACGTGGGGGAAAACAGATGGAAGGATAATCAACAAATCATTTTATTTTAAAATGCATAATTAAATCTAATGCTTTGCATGTTCATTTAAAAATATTAATGAAAACTAAAACACTAATGTTTTATGTACCTGATTTTGTATATGCCTTTTAGCTAAAAAAAAAAAAATTCATGCACAAACATATCATGTGATAATTAGTTGTATTTGAGTATCTATATGTATTTTAGATCACATAATCCCTTTTAGACACTAATTAATCTCAAATAGTGCTAGCAAAAGATCCTAGAATTGCAAGGCCCATACCTAAACATAATAAAAGCAATCTACACCAAACCAGTACCCAACATCAAACTAAATAGAGAGAAACTCGAAGCAATCCCACTAAAATCAGGGACTGGACAAGGCTGCCCACTTTCTCCCTACCTATTCAATATAGTACTTGAAGTCCTAGCCAGAGCAATTTGACAACAAAAGGAGATCAAGGGGTTTCAAATTGGAAAGGAAGAAGTCAAAATATCACTATTTGTAGATGATATGATAGTATATATAAGTGACCCTAAAAATTCCACCAGAAAACTTCTAAACCTGATAAACAGCTTCAGTGCAGTAGCTGGATATAAAATTAACTCGAACAAATCAGTGGCCTTTCCCTACACAAAGGATAAACTGAGAAAGAAATTAGGGAAACAACACTCTTCACAATAGTTACAAACAATATAAAATACCTTGATGTGAATCTAACTAAGGAAGTGAAAGATATGTATGATAAGAACTTCAAGTCTCTGAAGAAAGAAATTGAAGATCTCAGAAGATGGAGAGATCCCCCATGCTCATGGATTGGCAAGATTAATATAGTCAAAATGGCTATCCTGCCAAAAGCAATCTACAGATTCAATGCAATCCCCATCAAAATTCCAACGCAATTCTTCACTGAGTTAGAAAGGGCAATTTGCAAATTCATCCGGAATAACAAAAAACCTAGGATAGCAAAAACTATTCTCAACAATAAAAGAACCTCTGGTGGAATCACCATGTCTGACCTCAAGCTGTACTACAGAGCAATTGTGATAACAACTGCATGGTACTGGTACAGCAAGAGACATGTAGATCAATAGAATAGAATTGAAGACCCAGAAATGAACCCACACACCTATGGTCATTTGATCTTTGACAAAGGAGCTAAAACTATCCAGTGGAAATGAAGACAGCTATTTCACAACAGTTCTGACACAACTGGCAGTTATCATGTAGAAGAATGGGAATTGATCCATTCTTATCTCCTTGTACAAAGCTCAAGTCTAAGTGGATCAAAGAACTCCACATAAAACCAGAGACACTGAAATTTATAGAGGAGAAAGTGGGGAAAACCCTCAAAGATATGAGCACAGAGGAAAAATTCCTAAACAGAACAGCTTGTGCTGTAAGATCAAGAATTGACAAATGGGACCTCATAAAATTGCAAAGCTTCTGTAAGACAAAAGACACTGTCAATAAGACAAAAAAGGCACCAACAGATTGGGAAAGGATTTTTACCAATCCTAAATCTGATAGGGGACTAGTATCCAACATATACAAATAGCTCAAGAAGCTGGACTCCAGAAAATCAAATAACCCCAATAAAAAAAATGGGGTTAAACAAAGAATTCTCAACTGAGGAATACTAAAAGGCAGAGAAGTACCTGAAAAAATGTTCAACATCCTTAATCATCAGGGAAATGCAAATCAAAACAACCCTGAGATTCCACCTTACTCCAGTCAGAATGGCTAAGATCAAAAACTCAGATGACAGCAGATGCTGGCGAGGATGTGGAGAAAGAGGAACACTCCACCATTGCTGGTGGGATTGCAAGCTGGTACAACCACTCTTGAAATCAGTCTGGAGGTTCCTCAGACAATTGGACATTTAACTACCAAAAGATCCAGCAATACCTCTACTGGGCATATACCCAGAAGATGTTCCAACTGGTAATAAGAACACATGCTCCACTATGTTCATAGCAGCTTTATTCATAATAGCCAGAAGCTGGAAAGAACCCAGATGTCCCTCAACAGAGGAATGGATACAGAAAATGTGGTACATTTACACAATGAAGTACTACTCAGCTATTAAAAACAATGAATTTATGAAATTCTTGGGCAAATGGATGTATCTGGAGAAAATCATCCTGAGTGAGGTAACCCAATCACAAAAGAAGTCACTTGATATGCACTCACTGATAAGTGGATATTAGCCCAGAAACTTAGAATACTCAAGATACAACTTGCAAAACACAAGAAAATCAAGAATGAAACCAAAGTATGCATACTTCATTCCTTCTTAGAATAGAGAACAAAACACCCATGAAAGGAGTTACAGAGACAAAGATTGGAGCTAAGATGAACGGATTGACCATCCAGAGACTACCCCACCTGGGGATCCATCCATAATCAGCCACCAAATCCAGACACTATTGCATATGTCAGCAAGATTTTGCTGAAAGGACCCTGATATAGCTGTCTCCTCTGAGGCTTTGTCAGTGCCTAGCAAATACAGAAGTGGATGCTCACAGTCATCTATAGGATGGAACACATGGCCCCCAATGGAGGAGCTAGAGAAATTACCCAAGGAGTTGAAGGGGTCTCCAATGCTTTAGGTGGAACAACAATATGAACTAAACAGTACCCCCAGATCTCGTGTCTCTAGATGCATATGTAGCAGAAGATGGCCATCAATGGGAAGAGAGGCCCCTTGGTCTTACAAACTTTATATGCCCCAGTACAGGGGAATGCCAGGGCCAGGAAGTGGGAGTGGGCGAGCAGGGCTGGGGGAAGGTATAGGGAACTTTCGGGATAGCATTTGAAATGTAAATAAAGAAAATAACTTTAAAAAAAAGTTTAAAAAAAGATCCTAGAATTGAAGCTTATAGAAGTGTTGTGGTTTATCCTGATCTATACCATTAATTAATTAATGTTACCTGAACCAGCTGGGTTTGTTTCAACTTGACACAAGCTAGAGTCATCAGAGAGGAAGGGGTCTCAGCTGAGGAAATGCCTCCATGAGATCTAACTCTTAAGATATTTTCTCAATTATGATCAAAGGGGACAGTCCCAGCCCATCCAGTGGTGGGTGGTACCTGGATTCTATAAGAAAGCAAGCTGAGCAAGCCATGAGGAGTAAGCCAGTAAGCAGCACCCCTCCACAGCCTCTGCATCAGCTCTGGCCTCCAGATTCCAGCCCTGCTTGAATTCCTGTCCTGAATTCCTCCAATGATGGACTGTGATCTGGAAGTGTAAACTGAATTAACCCTTTCCTCCCCAGCCTGCTTTTTGGTCGTGGTGCAGCAATAGAAACTGTAACACAGCCAGGGGTGGCACACACCTTTAATACCAGCACTCAGGAGACAGAAGCAGGCAGATTTCTGAGTTCGAGGCCAGCCTGGTCTACAAAGTGAGTTCCAGGACAGCCAAGGCTATACAGAGAAACCCTGTCTTGAAAAAAAGAAAAGAAAAGAAAAGAAAAGAAAAGAAAAGAAAAGAAAAGAAAAGAAAAGAAAAGAAAAGAAACCGTAACACACAACCTTTAGGCTACTGTCTTGAAAAAAAGAAAAGAAAAGAAAAGAAAAGAAAAGAAAAGAAAAGAAAAGAAAAGAAAAGAAACCGTAACACACAACCTTTAGGCTACTCCTGTCACCCGTAGGCCCAACCACAGCACTTCCTTTCGTATCGAATGCCAGGATGACCCCATGTTTAGAGTGCCTTTAACCTGTATGCAAATACCTTTAAAATTAAATCTTCATCCGATGCCTCTTCATGCTTCTTGTCTAGACTCAAGCAATCACGAACCTGAGCCCGAAATTCCTCATGCCTCCGGAGGTGCTCTGAACCTTGTTTCTTAGACTCCTCATTTTCCTTTGAACAGTTTCTATCAGCCAGATAACAAACAAATCAAGATTTAGCACCATAGCAGACCTCAGTCATCAAAACAAGCCAGGACTAAAGCTCTCCATGGGGAATAATGTTCACTTTCAATACTTCATAGTGTCCCAGTGCAAATGATTGGCTGCTCAGCCCTGCCAGGAAATGAGGCATGTCAGCAACTTCAGGGCACCTACACTCTGCAGAAAACAAAAGTCTTCATGGTGAATTGACCTCGTAACAAGAGAGGAAGAGAAGCCTTATGTTTTTAACTGATCTGCAGACATGATGGCAAGCACAGAGTTGACACACAGACCTTTGCCATGTGTAGTCACAACCCACAAGCCCCAAGGCCTCTACTGGGGCCTCCAAGGGGAAGAGAATGGCACCCTATGGATGCTAGAGGGCCAAGCTTCATTTTCATTTTAGACATTATGTGGTGATCTATAAGGTCCTAGTTCATGGCCTAGTATAAGTGACAGACACATATACATATGCACATGCATACATACATACATACATACATACATATATACATACATACATACATATATACATAATGTCTGGATCAGGGAGAGATTGTGGAGAGAAAAACTTTCAAGCACAAGCAAAAAGCAATGAGAAGCCACACAGAGAGACTCTTTAGCATATTAGCAATGTGTTAAAATGGACAAGTCAAGGAAATGTCAGATATTTGATCTCCAATAGGTTTGTTGATATAGCACAGTGCATTTCCAATGCTTTGAATGTTTAGAAAGATATCATCAAAAAAAAAAAACCACAGACATACTTTTAAGACAAATTAGAACGTCTTAGTAATTTGGAATCATTTTTTTTAGTATTCTAGACAATAATCATGATTATTGCTTTCTTTTTCCCACGTTAAGTGTTTACTGTGAAATTTTTGACTCTATTCAATGATTAACAAAGCATGTAATTGCATGTACTCAAAAGCATATCATATTTCCATTTAGGAAAGTGCATTAATAAAAAGCTAGTGTAGATCTATCTGTAGTTTCTGCACACACAAGAAGCACAATGCACACATTGCTCTAACAGATCTGCCTACGTGGCCTCATACTTTAGCCACAAGATTTCAACATCATAGCTCAATTGCAAAGGTCCCCAAGCTATGCCCACAACTACTGGCTTCCCAACTGACCTAACAAAGAATCTACCCTAAGGAAATAATAACATAACTATAAAAATATAAATGTCTGTAAATGCACTGTTCAGATTGCTTTATAGTAAACATTATAATGAAACTAAAAGTATTTACAGGAAACAGCAAGGAACTGGTTTGAGTAAATTAAGCTCTTAAAGATTTATTTATTTATTTATTTATTTATTTATTTATTTATATTTTCTGTGCATGAGTGTTTGCCTACATGTATGTATGTGCACCATGTGTGTGCTTGGTGCCCATGAATGCCAGAGAGGGTACTAGATCCCCTGGAACTGGAGTTATAAAGAGGCCATTGTGAGCTTGCATTTGTGTGCTAGGAACCAAACTTGCTCCCCTGCAAGAGTTAGAAGTGCTCCTAACTGTTAATCTATCTCTCCAGCTCCCAATGAAGCTATTTTGGAAACGGAATACCTATGGCCATTAAGGTGATAAACTGAATGACTTTTTTAAAATAGCAACAATGTATTAGTAAACGTAGCATATTACACAGTGCTCTTTCAGCAAAATTGTCTGAAAGCCTATTCAAGAAATGCTTATTATTAAGATTTTCTATAAACAAAGATTTTTGAGTAATTTTTAATTTCTTCAAAATTTTTAATTTTCTTCTATATTATAAAGGTGTTTTTACAATAAATGTATGACATTTGTATCTTGCATTTATCTAGTGGACAATTAATGAACACAATTATGCATTGGATCCTATCAAGGATATAAAAGCCTCAGAAGTAAACAAGAGAAAAAACTCTTGCTCTGTGAAGCATATGTTCTAGTTGGAAAGACAAACTGATCCAAATATTAACCTATGTAAGACATACAGTATTATTATGTAAAGACTTGAGGAAAATGATAAACAGAAAAGGGGGTAAGGTTTTAGACATGGCACTCATGGGAGGGCTCAACAGGCAGATCCTTCTGAATGAGTGCCTAGATCAGACATAGTCCTGCTATCTGGGGAAGAGCCTTGAAGACAAAGGGATGAGCAGATGCAAAGGCCCTGAGGCAGGATCATGTCTTTCCAGTTCAAGATCAGCAAAGAATCCAGTGAACTGGAACAGCAAGAATGAAGGAGATTAAAGTAACACCGGAAGGTTAGTATGGGCCTTTGGGGCTGTAAACACACTAGGTCTTTACCCTAAGAAAGGAAGGAACTCACTGGGGGACTATGAGCTGAGGACTGACTGATCTATTTTGTGTATTAACAGGATCACTCTGGCTGGGAGTGTGCATTGACAGAAGAAAGAAAATCATTTGTGAGCTAGGTGTTTCTGTGTCCCCATAGGTTGAATCAGGAGCCTCCATTAAAATAATGTGTGTGCTTGAGGCTTCCCAGAGGTAATTATTAAGTCATGAATGTGAATCCCTGTGAATAAGAAGAATAAGAAAAGAGAGAGGCTGTCTCTTTCTCTCTCTACCATGGGAGAAAACAAAAAGAAGTTCATCTTCTAACTGGAAGTAAGTCCCTACTAGGAAATGAATCAGTAGCACCTTAATCTTGAATTCTCCAGCATCCAGAACTATTAGTAATAAATTCATATTGGCTAAACCAGGTGATCTATTATACTTTAATAGCACCTTCAAGAATAAACTGGTACCAGGAGTGGGGTCCTGAAGTAGTATGTACTTACTACAATAAATCCAGATTAAAGATGATAGTGTTATTGGAGTAACAAATGAGAAATGGTTAATATTTAGTTCTATTTGAAAATAGCTGTGGTTGCATTTTCTAGTGGAGAAGAATATGAAAGAAAAAGAGAACCCTGGAGGATACCAAGATATTTCACCTGACAGCCAGAAGAATGAAATTATCACCAGATCAAATGAGTACAAAGAGATATGGTGGGAACCTCAGGATACATAAGATTTAAAATGTCTGCTGAGCTTCTATGTGAAGGTGATATGGAGTCGTTGTTGTATCACCAGCACTTAGATGGTACTTAAAAGACAGGAGATTAAATAGCACAGAAATAAGAATAAGACACTTCAAGAAGAAAAGAAGAAGAAAAGAAAAAACACAAAAAGAAAGAAGTAGGAGATAAACTAGTCAGTAATGTTCTGGAAGCCAAGAAAAGAAAGTGGTTCCCAGATCGGTTGTAGCTGATGCTGCGGAGACCCACCAGCCGTGTTTCATCACTGATGATCTTACAGAATAACTAAAGTCAGGTTCACAAAGATATCTAAGAACCCTGGTAATCCAAACTCTCAGGAAGAAAAGGGAGGATAAAAGCTCAAGAGCAGCCTAGGCTACACAGGGAGACTGTGGTGGTTTGAATAGGCTTGGCCCAGGGAATGGCACTACTAGGAGGTGTGGCCTTGTTGGAGTAGGTGTGGCCTTGATGGAAGAAGTGTGTGACTGTGGGGATGGGCTTTGAGAGACCCTCCTCCTAGCTGCCTGGAAGTCACTCTCTCCCTGTCTGCCTTTGAATAAAGATGTAGAGCTCTGAGCTCCTCCAGCCTTACATCTGTCTGGACACTGCCATGCTCCCACCTTGATGATAACAGACTAAACCTCTGAACCTGTAAGCCAGCCCCAACTAAATGTTATTCTTTAAAAGAGTTGTCTTGGTCATAGGGGTCTTTTCATAGCAGTAAAACCCTAACTAAGACAGACAGCCTGTCTTAAAATCAAGCGAACAAACAAGTTTTTCTATAGGTGGAAGAGGACAGGAGCTGGGGGTATTGGTTCATTTTTTAAGATGGAATAAATAAAAATAATATGAACCACTTCACTAGTATTGATATTTAAAACTGGTCAAGGTACAGCATGACAGTAATCCTAACACTCAAGAGGTGGAGGCAGAACAATCTCTGTGAGTTCTCTGTAGAAAATGCCAGTAAAGCCTAAGTAGGACTGTTCAAAGTAGTCTTGCTTCCTTGATTTTTTTGTTTTGTTTTGTTTTTGGTTTTTTCAAGACAGGATTTCTCTGTATAGCCCTAGCTGTCATGGAACTCACTTTTAGACCAGGCTGGCCTCGAACTCAGAAATCTGCCTGCCTCTGCCTCCCGAGTGCTGGATTAAAGGCATGTGCCACCACTGCCCGCTTCCTTGAATTTTTTAGCTAGCCTCTAAATACACTCTTTCTGTGGGCTTCTCTGTTGCTCTGGAGTTAAACATCTATTTAGGAAAAAGCTCACAAATACACCTGCACAAAGCTTTTGAAGCCACTGTCAAGGCTCTATGCTTGCCAAAGACAGCACTGTGTTTGTTGAAATACTTAGTAACACTCGAACTGGAGCAAAGTCTGTATGACTATATACAAAGATGTTTGAGGACTATAATTGTTTTTTCAGCTTGAGTTTAAAAGGAAAGTCATATAAAACATTCAAAGTTCACTCAAGATGTAGGCTGAGCTCTGAAGCTAGGATAGCCACTAACAAACTGGGGAACGTTTCCAACTTTCTTACTGTAACTTCTCATCCAGTTCTAGAACTTTCTTCATTAGTTCCTGGTTCTCCTTCATCATGGTGTGAGCAGAGACCTCTGCTCTGGTTTTAGAAGCAGAAAACGCTGCTGATTCTTCTTGGAGCTCCTCTATCCTGCCCCTCAAGGAGATGAGGAGAGATGATTTTCTGGCACTGTTTTCTTTATAGCCCTCCATTTCAGCCTTCAGCTCCTGACAGCAAGCTTCTTTAGAAAGCATCTTGGAGCGGAGTTCTCGAAGCTAAAGTGCAGAGAGGTTGGGGGTGGGCAGGAACAAAGGGATTAAACAATGTGTGTGCTGTTGGAAGTGCCTACCAAGAAAGTCAATACTATAATTTAAAATTTCTCCCTTTTATTCCTGACCTCGTCCAATTTCATTTTCTCTTTCTTGGATTTGGATCTGCATTACCAAATTGAAAATTACACCTGAATAATTTCCTGACTAACAATCCTAGTTTATCCTTTTCAAAAGTCAGCTGTAGGCTGGGTTATAACCTCGTAAAAGAGTAATTATTGTATATAATGTGTGAGAGAATTTGAATTCAATGTCGAGTACACAGACCAAAAAAATAAAATAAAAATGAGCAGCATCTTAAGTTGATTTCATGCCACTCAGGAAACATTTGTGGTGGGTATTACAAAAAGCAATAAAATATTTTACAATGGGAACCCATTTACCCTATCAGCCTTGCTGCATTCAGTACTGATTTACAATGATTTGGGGACCCTCCAAGCCACAGTGTTTGTGATTTCATGGCTACAACTGTTTCTCAAGCAAATCCAGATGTTCAGGATATCATGGTATTTCTCCCATTGGCCTTCTAGACCATAATTATAGTTGGTAAAGAAAAAAATGATATTCAGATTCCTGGGGGGAATATGGTGGCAAAGGGAAATTATGCAAGCGGAAGTTCTGGACTTCTGTGGCTTCAGTAGCATCAAAATGCTGAAGGGTGTTTGCATTCGAGAATGCTGGGTCTCTTCTGTGGGACCATCTTCACTCATACGTGGTTCTTTGGAACTGGGAGTGTGCATGCATGCAGAGTCACACGTTTCCAGTTTGCCAACTGCTAATCACCTCGCAGACCAGGCTAGACCCCTCACAGCCTCTGCAGAAAGAATCCAGAGAGGCTCAGAAACTACACCACACTACTCAAGCTTGGAATTTGCACGCCTGGTCAGAACTCCCTCACGAAAAGGATTCAGAAATCCTTCTTACCAGCTCTGGGAGACAAGCAATCCACATGAAAGGAAGACGTCCCCCAAGGCCCGTGTGACTTTAACCCAAAGTTCTCAGGTCTCCCTGGGTTATACAGACTTTCTATAGATTCTAAAAGCCAGCACAGAGTCGGAGGGGCTAAGCATACAAAGAGTAAGTATAAACATTGTTGTCAATGGATTGAAATCCCATTCTTATTTCGTTTCTAATCTTCAACATCCTGTTTCACTCTATAAAAAGCTACAGAGACGCACTTCTGAGTGGTGACTGTGAAGAGTGTCTCACCTCGGACTGAGCGCATTCAAACTTGACCAGCATAGCTGTAAGCTCACTTTGAACATTTTCAGTCACATTACGGTAGTGGTTCAGCTGTTCCCGGGTAACAGGGACTTCTGGGCGATGATTGGCAGTTCCCTGGTAGAGTTTCCCCAAAAGACAAAGCATTTAAAGTATTAAACAGGCTGTCATCCGAGGCTGCACAAAGATATCTCAGCTGGAGGTTTCCTTTGTATTCCAAATGCACAGAAAGCACGACCAAATGTGTTCTGTGTTCAGAGCATTTCAATCTCCCTCTCAAAAGTTCAAAGGAAAACAGGAGAGAGTCCAAGAAATGGTGCACACGCACACACACATACATGCACACTCATACATGTACATGAACATTCACATACTAACACATACTCACACATACACATACATACACTCATACACACATATACTCATATACATACACTCATAAACACACATATATACTCACACATATAAACACACACTGAACACACATATACTCATACACACACAGAGACATACACGCACACTCACACATACTCATACACTCATATACATACACATACTCACACATACACTTACACACACATACTCACACACATACACTCACACACTCATAACATACACTCACACATAATGTTATATAAGAAAAACAAGGTGGCTTGCCTAGGCTCAGTAGTAGAGCACATGAATAATATCCTGGGTTAGACTTCCCATAGAAGAAAGTAAAGGAAAGAGGAAGGAAGGAAGGAAGGAGGAAGGAAGGAAGGAAGGAAGGAAGGAAGGAAGGAAGGAAGGAAGGAAGGAAGGAGCAAAATAAAAGGGAGGAAGGTAGATAGCCAGGCCCAGTAGCACTTGGGAGTTGGAAGCAATAGGATCAGGAGTTCAAGATCAACATGGACCACCTAGCAATTTCATGGCCAGCCTGGGCTCCATAAAACCCTATCTCAAAAGGCACAAAACAAAACAACCAAGAGAAAAAGGAGTGAGCCAGCGAGTGAGCGAGCAAGTGAGTTTTGCTAGCTTAGAGGTTTGCCTAGCAGGAAGATGGCTCTGTGGACAAAGCACTTGCCATGCAATTGTGAGGACTTGAGTTCCTTGGGTCCCATATAAAAGTCAGAAGTCAGTCTGTCTGTCCCAGCAGTCCTACAGTGAATGCAAGCAGAGACAGAAGAGTCCCAGAAGCTCACAAGCCAGCAATGGACAACCAAGAGATCCTGTCTCATACAAGGCAGAAGGTGAGGCCCCGAATCCCAGTTTGACCTTTGACCTTTGGAAAACAACCATGGCATGTGCACAGGGGCACTCACCATCAATTAACACACACACACACACACACACACACACACACACACACACACACACACAAATTAAAATAATATCTTTAAGTTTCCTCCTACTTAACTCAAATGCTGTCTGAATCAAATCCTGCCCAGAACAAAAAGAGTCAGAAAAGGATCATTTAAAAGGTTCTTTCTGGGCTGGTGAGATGGCTCAGCAGGTAAGAGCACCCGACTGCTCTTCCGAAGGTGATAAGTTCAAATCCCAGCATCCACATGGTGGCTCACAACCATCCATAACGAGATCTGGCGCCCTCTTCTGGAGTGTCTGAAGACAGCTACAGTGTACTTACATATAATAAATAAAATAAATCTTTAAAAAAAAAAAAAAAGGTTCTTTCTAACGGCTACAGAGCAAGTTTCACTGTTCTCCCAAATATGGTGACGATGGGTTGCTCGCGTTTCTTCAGTAAGAGATCGCGTGACTTAAATGTAAAAGGTTCCCTCCTTTCCTAGTGATTAATTTTGCCATTTTTCTCAATATCTAAATCTTTCTCGTATAGGGAGAAACAGGATGGCAGACATTTGCAGGAAGGCCTGACCAACTCATCCCGGCCTCCCTTGTTTTTGTTCATTTGTTTGTTTTTATGTGTGTACAGGTGTTCGGCCAGCATGGATGCCTTTGTATGCCTGATGCCTGAAAAGGCCAGAGAGGCTATTGGGTTCCCTACAGCTGGAGTTGTAAATAGTTGAGAGCTGCCATGTGGGTACAAGTAACTTTATCAGTTGCCTTTGTCCAGCATTTTGCAATATCAATAAGAATGACTAAAATAGACATACAGCTATACCCAGCTCTGTGAATTCTCCATGCCCTATGGTCTTTACAAAAGATGTACATGAAAAACCACTCTTTTTTTTTTTAAAGGAATGTGAGAGAGGTCACAGAGAGGAGAATTTCATGAAATATCCCCGGGCCTCAGAGGACTCCTCAGTCAAACCACTAATGACAGCCAGAGATGCCTGGACCACCACCAACCACTCTTGCTTGGTATAATCATGACCTCAAAAGTCATCACACAGCCTGGAACTGGACAACAAGCATTGCCATGACCTGTGTGTGGCAGTCCACAAGATGGCAAACAAAACCCTGGGACACTTAGTGAGAGCCGGTGTTGGCAGTCACATCACAGCCAAGCTGACTAAGCACTGCAGGAGAGAGCAGGAGAGGCTGAAGGGGAGCTCTTAGGGCAGGATCCGACCCTGCCAGCTTCCTCTGGGGTTCAGAAGCGCCCCACTGGTCCTCACCATCACAGCTGTACTTCTCCCAGTGAGGCCTCGAGGGACAGAAGTGCCCTCAGGACAGGTTTCAACCTTAGTGTACAGGACCACCACTGAGTAAAAATCGTATTAGAAAAAGAAGTTTCCCAGTGGCTATGATTTCTTTCAGTCACAAAGCACATGACATTTAGCAAATGCTATATTTTGGGGGGTTTTTTTTCCTCCTTCTAAAAAAAACCTGCAATGTGCCCCCTGAATATAATAGTCATGTGAAATAGTTCAGAAATAGACCTTTGTTTTAGTAGGTCCTGATCTAATGAAGATCAGTACCAAAAGTATTAACATCTTCAAGTGTTCATGGGATGGGAAGAATGTATTTTGGTTAAAACGGGGCTACCAGTACAATGTGCTGCATGTAGCAAACTTGCCCAGCATAGACCAAGCCTTGGTGTCAATATCCTACATCCCAGAACAAACATGGTCAGATCCAGCAGCTCAACTCTCCAACTACGACACCTTGACAACTTTTCCACACAAGTGCACAGGGACACGTGGAAAGATGATTATCACCCTGCAGCTTATGATAACAACAAAGGAGGGAGAGGTTGTCAGAGCAATGCAAACTTATTCACCTGACAATTATTAAACAAAGACCTTTCTGAACTGTAGAACCCTATGAACTGGGAAGTGAGAGACAGATTGCTCTCTTACTAGGTCGGGGCATTGTATTGTCTCTAGGAAACATCACGAACAAGAAATTAGAAAGCCACAATGATGTTGTGCTCATAACCCAGAAGGAGAAGGAAAAAAAAGATCACTGTTTAACTACATCTAAGACAGTGTCTAGACAGGGGAACAGCACACAGGCACTTGATAATCCTGACCTTCAGGAGGGACACCAGTATTGACCATGGGGCAAGGGTACAATGGCTTAGTTTTAAATCATTTGTAAAATTAAATATACATGTTTAAATGCTGGAAAGAAACACTGTGGGCTGGAGAGATGGCTCAGCGGTTAAGAGCACTGACTGCTCTTCTAGAGGTCCTGAGTTCAAATCCCAGCAACCACATGGTGGCTCACAGCCATCTGTAATGTGATCTGATGCCCTCTTCTGGTGTGTCTGAAGACAGCTACAGTGTACTCATACATGTAAAATGAATAATTTTTAAATAGAAAAAAAGAAATACTGTGGTTCTTTCCATCACAAGGCTAGATTTTACTCTCTTTTTTATTATAATTTCTCATATTTTCCAGTCCTTCAAGAGAACTGTGTGTTCCTTTCATATCCTTTTTTTTTTCCTTTTATTGAACGTATCCTGATTACAGTGTCCTGCTCCCTCCATGCCTCCCAGCTCCTTCCTGCCTCCCTGGATCCACTCCCCTCTGTCTCTCATTAGAAAACCAACACGCTTCTGAGGAGTGATAAAATATAACAAGATAAAACAAAGCTAACACATTGGAGCTTGACAAGACATGTAGGAGAGAAAGAGCCCAAGAGAAGGCACAAGAACCGGAGACCTGCTTGTCCACACACTCAGGAATCCCATAAAAACACCAGACTGGAAGGCATGCTGCATGCGCAGAGGGCCTGGTGCGGACCCGTGCAGGCCCTGTGTGTGCTCCGTGCATGCTGCCTCCGTCTCTGTGAGTTCACGTGAGCTTTGCTCCTGTGGATTTAGAGGACCTTGTTTCCCTGGTGTCCCCCATCCTCTGGTAAGTGTTTCTTTAAGGGACAAACATGTAAAATTCACCAGCCCTACTGTTCAGTCTTTCTTCAGAGACCATAATGACAAATTAATAACTGTGACAGCACAGACTGGAAAAAGGTGACAGCTAACATTCAGGGGGCTTCTCCTCATCAAGCCCCTCCTGGAGCCCCCCCCCTTAAATCCCTCAACTTTACCTGTAAGTATTAAACAATCTTCACTTTATTTCTTTTAAACTATCCACAGTAGCAAAATTAGGGCCTATCCATTTGTCTTCCCATGAGGACAATTGAAGCCATTAGATACCACCCAGATAGGCCATGAAGCAATTTTATATTAGTTTTAAAGAACCAACTACATAAGATTTGATTCTGCTACTGGCACTATTATGATAATGAATGGAATTGCCTTGAAGGTTCCTCATAATCTTCCCAAAAAAGATGAGGATTTTGAAGTTCGGTACCATAAAGCAAAGATAAGCTCACTCGTCATTTAGTACACAATGTGCCCAATTATCTGACCTGTGGGCCGTGTCTGGGGCCAGTCTTGCTACGACAGTGCCTAGCTATCTTAGTATCCAATGGACAAAAAAAGAAAGAAAAAGAGAGAAGAAGAAAATCACTGCCAGTTTGGGACACACAAAAGCTCTAAAGCCCATTCCGTTCTCTCTCAGGGACCTGCAATGAATCTCCACCGTGCTCCTGCACCACACCACACTGTAGTATTCAACTGAATTACCACATGGGATTCCATTATGGAATTGCCCCTCCCTCTCTGTGCCTCCCTCCTGCTCACTCTCTTCCTCCCTCCCTTGCTCTCACATTTTCTTTCTTCCTGCCCCACCTCTCTCTGTGCCCCTGTCTCTCTGTGTCTTTCTGTGTCTCTATCTATCTGTCTGTCTCTGTCGTCTCTGTTTCTCTCTCTCTCTCTCTCTCTCTCTCTCTCTCTCTCTCTCTCTCTCTCTCACACACACACACACACACACATTTCCAGTGCTGCTCTTAGACACTCACTCCTGCAGTCCATCTTCTCCTCACCAGGAAGGTTTTTCCTGAAGTCACAGCACATGGATTGTCTTGAAGAACAAACCTTCCTGCTTGATCACACCTCTAGTCCACAGACATCTATCTTTTTGATGCTATAATATGACATTGACCTGAAATGTACTGGCCACAATTATAACTGTCCTGAGATGGGTGGCCCATTGGCTACAAGTTGGTCTAGCTGGTCTAGTTAAAATTTGATGTCAGGGCTCTCCTGAGCCTCCTGCTTTTCCCCTCTGCTTACACTTGGTCTCTGGGGCTCATTTATGCCTAAGAGGACAGTCTTATGGGTGTAGGACTTAAGAAAGGCAGTCTGAGTATCTGCACCTTAGCAGGTAGAGGCAAACTTCAGAAGATATTTCTGCATGAAGTCAGGGACCAGCCCATTTTACATTACCTTTTCTTTTTTTTTTTCTTTTTTTTTTTTTTTTTTTTGGTTTTTGAGACAGGGTTTCTCTGTGTAGCTCTGGCTGTCCTGGAACTCACTTTGTAGACCAGGCTGGCCTAGAACTCCGAAATCCGCCTGCCTCTGCCTCCCGACATTACTTTTTCTTGAACCACTTCATTATAGTTCACATAAATTCTAATTCAATGTACCCACTGAAACTCTTCTAGAGGGCTGGAGAGATGGCTCAGTTGTTAAGTGCACCAACTACTCTTCCAGAGGTCCTGAATTCAAATCCCAGCAACCACATGGTGGCTCACATCCATCTGTAATGAGATCTGATGCCCTCTTCTGATATGTCTGAAGACAGCAACAGTGTATTTATTTATTTATTTATTTATCTATCTATCTATTTATTTATTTATTTATTTATTTATTTATTTTTTGGGTTTTATTTAAATTTATTTTAACTAATTCATAAGAAGATAACAACTGCACAACTTCATGGAATACCATGTGATATTTCAATACATGTATATGCTGTGTGATGTGCAAAGCAGGTTAAATATATGTCTCCTCAAACATTTATCATTTAGTAGTGAAAACATTTGAAGGCATCTTAAAATATATGGTATAGTGTCATTGTCGGTAGAAACGCCGATGTTTAAAAGCATCTCACAATTCCCCAGAGCTCCTTGGAACTATACCACCGATCAAAGAAAACACATGGTGGAACTTGTGGTTCTAGCTATATATGTAGCAGAGGATGGCCTAATAAGTCATCAATGGGAGGAGAGGCCCTTGGTCCTGTGAAGGCTCTATTCCCCAGTGTAGGGGAATGCCAGGACCAGGTGGGTTGGGGATCAGGGGGAGAGGGGAGAGGGGAGAGGATAGGGGGTTTTTGGAGGGGAAACTAGGAAAGGGGATAACATTTGAAGTGTCAATAAAGAAAATATCTAAAAAAAAAAAGTGTACCTATAGTAAATATTAAGAAAAAAGAAAGAAAGAAACTCTTCTAGAACAATCTTCATATAATTGCTCTGCTAAAGACATTATGCTGTAAGCAGCATCCATGGTCACAGACACAGAGGTACCAACCCCTTTTGGTATGTGCTTTAAGAATGACTCCTGGAGTGCTCAATGATAAGACACCACTGTATCCATGACCCAGGAACTGTCCCCATTCACTCTTTACAATGACCCTGTGAGTAAGGGCTGTCCTTAAAACACCACTTGAAACTGAACAGAGTGCGGTCCCAAGAAAATTATATTGGCAGATCTTCACAAAGCAAATAGTAGTGAGATTGGAAGAGGTTGGAAGGAAGATGGGGAGGGAGGGAGGGAGGGAGGGGGAGAGAGAGAAGAAAAACTACAGGCCTATAGCCAGGGTGGCCTTTCTGTATGTATAATTAAAAAATGAATTCAAAGTGTACTTTATGAATGAACTTATACAATATGTCAGTCAAGTGTGTTCTCCCTGCTGCCTAGCCCTTCTAGTTTGACACAAGGTTTATGGTCTATAATATTTATTACAGCACGATAGCAAACTGTTGTACACCCATAAGATGAGAATCCAGAAAGCAGTTGAAAAAACTAAAGTGACCCTAATGACAANAATGAATTCAAAGTGTACTTTATGAATGAACTTATACAATATGTCAGTCAAGTGTGTTCTCCCTGCTGCCTAGCCCTTCTAGTTTGACACAAGGTTTATGGTCTATAATATTTATTACAGCACGATAGCAAACTGTTGTACACCCATAAGATGAGAATCCAGAAAGCAGTTGAAAAAACTAAAGTGACCCTAATGACAAAAGTTATTATCTTGTTTAGCATGTACTTTTAAAACTAAATGGGCTGGAGAGATAGCTCAGCTGGCTGTCCTTCTAGAGAAACCATGTCTCTGAGTGTAAAGTGAAGACCAACACCCAAGGTTGTCCTCTGCCCTTCACACACATATGAACATACACATGCACACATGCACACACACACACACACACACACACACACACACACACACAAACATTGTGCATATACATCTTCCTAAATATGTCTGTATTCAAGTATTTGTCCCAAGAACAATATTAAAGTTATGATCCTTCCTCAAGGACTGGACACATAAAAACACTATCATTATACTAACTTTGCCTCACTCAGCCTTTATAGTAATCTCACAAGACCCCAGCAGCTTGGTCTTGACCAAGCGCCCAAGGCACTGTGGCACCTGCTTTCAAGCTCAAAAATTCACCTGAAACTCAAATCCATGATTTTACCCTGGGATCTACAATTAATTTTGTTTATATCTTGAAAATGTGTTTATAAAAATTCCACCGCCTTGCATACCTGATATATTGCTAAAACACACAAGAATATGAATTAAAATAATATTTTTTAAAATATATTTTCTTCCTGAACCTTCTTCCATAAATCTTCTTTACTCTCTTGTACCCTTTGGAGAATCCAACCCTGGCCCACACTATTTTTGGTCTACATCATCCAATAAACTCCACAAAGGAAGTACTAATCAGTCCTTGTAGAAATCAAGTGTTAAATACTGAAACGTATTAAATACAATTCAATGTAGCACTCTTTGATCCTGGAGTGACCTTGTAATGCTAATGATATTATTCACACTGTGTAAGAAGGAATCAAGGATCTAAGAGCCTGCTCCTCCCCTCCCTCAGCCCTCACTCCCCATGCTCCTTCTGCTCCAACCATCAGGGCCCTTCAGTCATTAAGTCCACTTCCTCTGACCTTTTGGAATAAAATTAAGTTCGTATGTTAATCCTTCACATGGTACTAACTTTTATCCTATGTGTCATCAGCACTGTGACTATCACTTATTTGAATGACTGAATGAATGCCATCTCCATCCCCTGACAGACTACTGCAGGACAATGAATGCCATCTCCATCCCCTGACAGACTACTGCAGGACAATGAATGCCATCTCCATCCCCTGACAGACTACTGCAGGACAATGAATGCCATCTCCATCCCCTGACAGACTACTAGGCAGGAGAATGTCTACTTTGTTTAACACTATCTTTCCAGTGCCTAGATATCAGCAAATGTGTGTGGAATGAATGAATGAATGAATGAATGAATGAATGATCCATCCAGAATGCAAACCAAGATTGTTTGACTCCAAAGTCCATATTCTTAATTGTAATCTTACTATCCTATTTCTGTCTTTTCAAAAGTTTAAAATAATCTGTTTTCATAAGTTGAATTTAGAGCCAACCCCTCCTATTACTATCTACAAATATGGCTGTTGTAATTACAGCTGGCATCCTATATAATGTTAAGGACAAGGAATTAATGTAACTTTAAATCTCTCATAAATCTCTTTCCCGCTACTGTCTAAAAGATGATTTTTTTTCCTGCAAGTTCAGAAGTTTACAGGTTGGATCTGGTCGATTTATTCATTTATTTTTATTTTTTATTTCCTCACTGGGAGGAAAGAGTTGGGATCAAGAGGTCATGAAGAAGGTCCAGCCTGGTACTGATCCCCTAAACCTCAGCACCATGTCAACATATTCATGACCATCTTTACCACCAGAACTTGATCTAAGGGAGAAAGGGAACACAACAGAGTGTGTTTCCTTGCACAGGGAAAGAGGTATGTTTCCACTCCGGCTATTGTCTCCTGGTGATAAATGGAGTTGTGACCATAAGTTTTATTTTCCCCATCTAGATGACTTAATCTCTAAAGTGTGCACTCCCTGGGTTTATGCTCCCTGTACTTTAAGCTCTTGCCAGGGACTTGTCTGTCATCTGCTCACCAGCTAAAGAAAGTTAGGTGAGGAAAAGGGGTCAGAGCAGCCATGGCTCACAGACCTTCAAGTGAGAGCACCAGGAATCTATTCCCAATTTTATTTTATATATATATATATATATATATATATATATATATATATATATATATATATATTGCATATATATGTAATGCATATATATGTAATGCATATATATATGTAATGCATATATATATATATTCCTCATGCGAGTGATCTCATATATATATATATATGATTCTGCAGTTAAAGACACTGCCCATAATGAAGGCCTTCACCCTGAATCAGATCTGCTGGGTAGAAGACCCCAAGTACAGGAGTAAGGATTCTAACTTCAGCAAAGGCTGTCTGTGAGTCAACCCAGACTTACTCTGACAAAATACCAGAGCCTGGAACAACTTAAACCGAGGTCATTTACTGTTCACAATTCAAAAGGCTGAGGAACCCAAGACCAAGGTTGTTCTTGGTGACAGCACTCTCCCTGGTTTCCACAGGATTGTATCCCTGTGTTCTCACGGGACAAGGACAGAACTGGGGTGTCTTCCCTTTGCCCGCCCCACACTCCAGTCTGTGAAAGCCCCACATCGTTGGGTTTGCTTCACCGTGTTTGTCCCTCTGGATCCTTACGTGAATTAATTCATTGATATTCACCATGCTCACCGCCTCCCTGGATAGACTTCAGTTGTTACTAATTATTTTACCTAACTGAACTATAAATTCAATTGCCAGACACAGTACTTTCTACTCTGTAACCTCATTTGGTTATTGGCACATATTGGTGAGGGGTTTTTTGGTTGGTTGGTTGGTTGGTTGGTTGGTTTTTTGGTTTTGGTTTTGGTTGTTCTTAAGTACAAAGAAAACTTGCAAGAATAATCCAGTAAACCTGAGAATATTTTAGACTCAATCGACAATTAATGAGAACATTTGGCCAAATTTAATTTACCTCTTTGTGTGTGAATTATGGTTCTGATTGCTGAGTCTCTTTTGAGTGATTTGCACACACTACGGCCTCTTACCTCCATGTCCTTCAGCAGATGCTTCCCAAGAAGGTTCCTTTTCATCTCATTGTCAAGTTCGAGGTGTTTAGCAAGGCTGCAGAATTATTCCCCAATTATCCCAGCAATGTTCCCTCAGAGCAACAGTGGGTACACTGCATGTGGTTGGTTGTCAAGTAGCCTTTCCCCAGCCTGCCTTAGCCTTTCATATCACCAGGAATGGGATAAGCCTGGGGTAACAGAACTGAGAAGACAGCGCCTCCACGGACCTGTCAGTCACGGAGAGAGCTTGGACATCCACAAACTGATAAACATCAGGGAACAAACCACCTTTGCTTTGGTTATTGTTGATCAACATCTCTTGCCCTTGAAACTGAGGTTACAATATGTCAACCTCTCTATGCCGAAAGCCACGCTTCGGGAAACAATTTTCTGTTTGCAGTTTTTGTTGCTGGTGGTGCTGGGGTTTTGCTTGTTTGTTTGTTTGTTTGTTTGTTTATAGACTCATCAAGATGCCCAAGTTGTCTTCAAATCATAGCAATCCTCTTGCTTCAGCCTCCCAAGTTCTTAGATTGCTGGTTGGAAATTCTGAACATCTGGCTCAAACTACTCTCAAATAAATACATCTCTCTCTCTTTTCTATCAATGAGCCTGCTGTTTCTAGGAACGCTCCTTCCATATTACCCAAGATTCAGTTCACAGCTTTCTCCCTTGAGGCTTCCCTTCTTACCCTAGAGAGGGTCACCGTGTTCTTCACCCTATGAGTCTCCAGCTTAGGATCCTGTCTGATTTCCTTCTCAACGCCTTTATCGCTCTCTGAAATGATGTTCTGGGTTGCTTAGTTTTTAATGATCCAGTTTCTCTTACTTAAATACAACTTTTATGAGAGGGGGACTCTAAAACAGACCCCAGTGTTGGCAGCAAGAAGGGACTCTGTGCTTGTGGTATGTTACAGAGTGCCTGAGACTTGCCCTGTGACTGGCTAGTCCAACAGCTCACTAGCAGAGCCCTTGAAGCTCCCACTTCCTCCTAAAGTCTCACTTTTGCTAATCCAGATATTTGGTTTCAACATCAAGACTTCCGTTCAGAAATCCTACTACCTGTATCTTTGATCCCAAATCAAAGAGATCTATAGAAAGTTCATAATTACCCTCCAGTCTTAAATTTTTTGCCCTTGACACTGGCACTGAGGTTACATTGGCCTTCCTCTGCCAAAAGCCTCATTTCTGAAAACAAATATCCATGGGAAAGGGTTGAGAAGAAAATTATGAGGGAGCATTCAATAAGAGAGAAATCATTTGGGTTACACAGAAACATAATTCAAAAATGTATCTTATGAAACTAATATCCTCCCAACTGCCCTAAGGAGATATTTATTTGGATGTTTATTTATTTTATTTGATAATAGCATAAGTGATCTTTAGTTATTCAAAATAGATAGATAGATAGACAGACAGACAGACAGACAGACAGACAGACAGACAGACAGACAGACAGACAGATTGCTACTGAAACTATAGCCACCAGCTGGTGGGCTGGCATATCAGGAAGAGAGTGAAGAATCCACTTTAGCAGGGCCTTTAAACTTTCCTGTCCTTAAATCTAAGCCACCAACACACTAATTTCAAAGAGGGAAAAAATAAACTAGAAGCAAAACAAAGAATGAACGAAACCTTGAGCAAGAGAACAGAGCATAAATAATCCCTTATGTGGCCAGGTTACTCCCTTGTGTGGCCAGGTTACTCCCTTGTGCAATTTTTTTTAAAAAGTAAATTGTCCTTGAACACAGAAACAAGTAAGTCCCTATAAATTCATCAGCTTAAATCAAGTACAAACCAAGATGCAGTCAGTGCTGTTCAAAAGCCTCCACGTTCTATTTGCTAACACTAAGACGGTATCTCTAAAGGATAATATGAAGATGATTCTCTTTGTTGTTCAGTGTGTCCTACCCATTCTTTGAAGGTGTTAGCTTGCACTACATTCTTTTTTTTTATTAGATATTTTCTTAATTTATATTTCAAATGCTACCCTGAAAGTTTCCTATACCCTCCCCCCTCGCACTACATTCTTAAGCCAGGTGGTCAGAGAATAGGTAGGTACCAAGAGAAGATGATCATTACAACAGAAATCTCAAAGTCAAATGTGTAAGTGAATAAACCTATCTCCATTTGTTCCTATACCCTTTGGGGTATTTTATTCTAAAATGACATTCAGTAGCTGAAAAGTTGCAATATCTCAACAAAGACTCTCTGATCAAAGCCACCTCCCCAACCTCTCCTGTGAAGAAGTTGTACTGTGAACCGAAGCAGTTATCAAAACTAAGAAGTTAGATTGGTACAATGTTACTGCTCTAGTGGCCCTGTTCTAGTTTCACCGGTTTTGTTTTGTTTTGTTCTATTTGGGGGGGTTGGTTGGTTTTGTTTGGGGGGTTGGTTGGTTTTGTTTGGATTTGGGGGGAGGGGCTGTGTGTGCTTGCTTGTTTGTTGCTAATATTTTCTTTTCTGACCAGGAGCCAGTGCAGGCTCTCATACTCCCAGACTTTCATTTGCATGTTCCCTCAGTCTTTCCCTAGGGCCTTTTACATTTTTTTAGAAGGGTACTGGCCACAATTTTGTAAAAGTCCTTTAAAGGCAGCCTATCTAATGTTCTCAAATGATTTGATTGTTTTCCTTTGTCCATAATAGTATAAAGAGCTCATCTTTCAGTCCCTACCAATAAAGTACTTCAAGGATTAGGTCTAATAATTTCAGTCAACACACACCCCCTACTTTGGGCAAAGAAAAAAAAATCTTTTTTTTTTAGTGTTAGCATTCTGTCTAAGCTCCACCCCACAGTTACCCAGCAACAGCCAGGTGTGCCTGACTCACAATAAAAGGGGCTGCTTGCCCAGTCCTCTCTGTCTTCTTCTTGCCTTCTTGTTCCTGCTCTGTCTTCTCCTCCACTCCCCCTTCCCCTTTCTCCCCATTCCCCTTCTCACTCTCCATGTGTCTCCTCCACTCCCCCTTCCCCCTTTCTCCCCATTCCCCTTCTCACTCTCCATGTGCTTATGGCTAGCCTCTACTCCTCTACTTACTCACTCCCTGCCTTTCTGTCTCTACTACCCTCTCAACTCCCCTCCCCTTCCCTCCCCATGCCCTGAATAAACTCTATTCTATACTATACCCTCAGGTGGAAGGGATGCCTCAGCATGGACCCACAGAGGTACTCCCTTCCCCGACACCTTACTGCACATCCATCAGACATATTCCTTTTCTCTTTATAGTTTTATAAAACACAAGAATAAGTATCTCATAGGTGTTGCATAGCAGCAATAAAGCTTTTAAGTGCAGATTAGAAAAAGTACATTGTCAAGATGGACAGCAATCCACATGATTAAAGAAAGCCTGTAATTACTGTTTGGCACTTTGTTTTCCTTTGCATGTTGAAATATATATATATATATATATATATATATATATATATATATATATATTCCATCAAACCCATCTCTCCTCTCCAACTTCTCTCCAAGCCTCCTGCTACTTTGTACATTTTTATTCTCACAATCACATTACTAAATTTGAAGCCTTTTTTTTCAACTTTTATTAGATATTTTCTTCATTTACATTTCAAGTGTTATCCAGAAAGTTCCCTATACCCTCCCCCCTCCCAGCCCTGCTCCCCCACGCATCCGCTCCCACCCCCTGGCCCCAGCGTTCCCCTGTATTGGGGCATATAAAGTCTGCATAACCAAGGGGCCTCTCTTCCCACTGATGGCCAACTAGGCCATCCTCTTCTATATATGCAGCTAGAGACACGAGCCCAGGGTGTACTAGTTAGTTCATGGTTATTCTTCCATCTATAGGGTTGAAGACCCCTTCAGCTCCTTGGGTACTTTCTCTAGCTCCTTCTTCCTTGGGAACCCTGTGTTCCATCTAATAGCTGACCGTGAGCTTCCACCTCCATGTTTGCCAGGCATTGGTATATTTTCCCCCGAGACAGCTATATCCGGGCCCTTTCAGCACCATCTTGCTGGCATATGTTATAGTGTCTATGTT
>LR754211.1:47788-76047 GCA_902729485.2 Mus minutoides
TGAAGCCTTTTAATACTTCTACTAAACTTTTGACTCCTTGATCTACCAGACCCTACCTGAGGTATGCGGAAAGTTTTTCTGGAGACAATGAGATGCCTCAGGGGTTAAGGTGCTTAGGTGAAGCCTGGTGATCTCAGTCCCTCAGACACCCAAGATGAAAGATGAGATCTGATTGGACAAGTTATCCTAGGGCCTCCACAAACCTCTCTCTCTCTCTCTCTCTCTCTCTCTCTCTCTCTCTCTCTCTCTCTCTCTCTCTCTCTCTCTCTCTCTCTCTCTCTCACACACACACACACACACACACAAGCACATATGCATACATTCACTAAATAACTGTTTAATTTCAAGAGAAAAGAAATGTGCTACCTTCCGCATGCATGTGTTTGTTTATCCTAACAGATTTTACTTCTACCAGGTTTTCTTCTTGTATTCGGGCTCTGTATTTTGTCCTTCACACATGTTAGAACTGCTACACGTTCCTGGTGAATGGGATTCATTTTAGGACATTGCTCTTTATCATCACCTCTAGTGATGTCTTTTTGCCTTTACAAATTCTGCATCATAGTAACACTAGCTTTGTTTGGGTTCTTATGTGCCCAGGTTCTGGTTTCTCTGTGTAGCCCTAGCTGTCCTGGAACTCACTTTGTAGATCAGGCTGGCCTCGAACTCAGAAATCCACCTGCCTCTGCCTCCCAAGTGCTGGGATTAAAGGCATGCGTCACAACCGCCCGGCAGTAACCAGTGCTCTTAACCACTGAGTCATCTGTCCAGCCCTTCCTTGCCTTGCACAGAGGAAAGAGACTCGCTCCATTTCTTAATAGTAGCTTGTACTGGAGTCGTCATTTCCAGTCAGAGCCTGTAAACTTGTGAAAACAACAGAATCACAAGAGAGCCTGAAAGTTACCATTAGTTTGTGACACCGACTAGAGTTTAAAACACTTTTCTCTAAATCCCCACTTTATAGCTCTTGCTGATTATTGATGCTGCTCCATCCCTGGGTCCAGTTTTCATCCAGTGCTATTGCTGAAGGTGCACGGGGACTCGAGGTTTCCCAATGATGCTTATGAATCCTCCAAAGCATGGCGCGCTCCTCCCTGCCTAAGAGGCTCTAGTCCCTTCTAACACCGCTCACAACTCTCACATCTTCTAACCTCGTAAAGCTCTTCCGATGACTTGATTTTGGTAAATTCAACTGAGAAAATCTTAGCATGAAATCTGCCTCCTGACCAGACACTGAGGAAGAGGCAGCCTTTTACAAGGTCCTGGTTCCTTTGACCATGATCTCAAACCCTCCAGGAAAAGCAGGAACTCGTCCCTTTTTCTAGCTTCAGTCTCACCCCTAGGTCCTCAAAAAAGCAATTTTTTGCGGTGGCAGCCGAGTTACCAGTTGAAATAATGGGGACAGAACAGTAGGTGCACTGGTGGGTAATTTTAATCAGTATCCTAGCAGACACTTGGTCTCCTGTTGATGACACTGTTTGGTGAGGCTATGGAACCTTTAGGAAGTGGAGCCTCGATGGAAGAAACTTGTCACTGGGGCAGGCTTTGAGAATTCATCGCCTGGCCTCCCTTGCAGCTTCCTCTGTCTGCTTCCTGTGTGTGGTTAAAGATGTGATCTCTCTGCTTCAGCTCCAGCTGCCTGCTACAATGCTTCCCTACAATATGGACGCTCCCTCTGGAACCAAAAGCCCAAATAAACTCTTCCTTCCATAAGCCCTTTTTGGTCATGATATTTTGCCACAGCAACAAAGGTAACTGATATACCATATTTCTAATGAGAAGATTTTAAGTTCAAATATTCTGGAAAAGTAGAGTAATCAGGAATGCTTATGCCCTGCTTTTATTCCAAACCTGGTGTCTTAGGCCCCTGGGTATCTATGCCACCAGAAAGGTGTCTACAATCCACGATCTGTATTTTAATCCAGGTTTTCAGCACAGCATAGCAAGAAAAGTATAAAAATTTCAGAAGACAGTTATGCCTTATTTGCATCTTTTGTCAACTGAGCAACCCAACTGTATAACTTGAACCATCCTCATTATCTACCTAAGATCACCTCAGATGAAATGTTTTTTTAAAAACACAAAATCTAATGGTAATAGATGCTGGCTTTTCTCAAAAATTGTCCTTTATATAGGTAGAGGCTTAGCCTAAAAATAATTTCACAATTATTATGATTATTTATTAAACAAATATCCTATGGGTATGAATGTTTTACAAAATGTCTTAGTTAGGGTTTCTTTTGCCCTGAAGAGACACCAGGACCATGGCAACTCTTTTCTTTCTTTCTTTCTTTCTTTCTTTCTTTCTTTCTTTCTTTCTCTCTCTCTCTCTCTCTCTCTTTCTTTTTTCCAGGGGAAAGCTCGAACTCAGTCCCCCACTACCACAAATTATGCAGTCAAGTTTCCTGCATTTGGGGAAATCCCAGGGGTTAGCACATCTGGAGTGTAATGAATAAGCCTCGTCCTGGGAAAACCACCTTCATGATCATGATATCTCCCCCCACACACACACCATGGCAACTCTTATAAAGGAAAATATTTAGTTGGGCCTGGTTTTAGAAGTAATTCATTATCATCAAGGCAGGGAGCCTGCAGGCAGACATAGTGTTGGAGAAGGAGCTGAAAGTTCCACATCTGTATCATCAGGCAACAGGAGACTGTGAGCCACAGTGGGTGTGGCTTGAACACGGGCGTCCTCAAAGCCTGCTACCACAGTGACATACTTTCAGCAAGGCCACACCTATTCTAACACTCTCTGTGGGCCAAGTTTCAAACCCATGAGTCTGGTGGGGTGGAGCATTCCTATTCAAACCACCACACCAGATATACTGCACTTTGGTGAATTCCCTTATTCTTCCAAGAATATATTTGGAGGCAGGGTTTATGATTTACCTTGAATGGGTTTGCTAAAGATATACAAATGACAATCACATGCTTATATATGACTCAGCCATCTTAATTCACAGAGAATAGAGACTACATTAGGATAAAATAGAAAACCAAATATAAAATTATCAGGGAATAAAACTAGATTTATTTACATATCACGGTACTTACTGGTTTCTCACAAATATGTGAAGAAGCAGAGAAACCTAAAAGTGTAGGGAGGGGATAGTCAGTGTGCTGAAAAACTGAATTCTCATAGAATGTTGGAGAATCCAACCTGCGTTGTAAAACTAATTTTGTTAAGAAGATACATATGCCACCAAACCCAGACAGTATTGCATATGCCAGCAAGATTTTGCTGAAAGGACCCTGATATAGCTGTCTCTTGTGAGGCTATGTAGTGCCTGGCAAATACAGAAGTGAATGCTCACAGTCATCTATAGGATGGAACACAGAGTCCCCAATGGAGGAGCTAGAGAAAGTATCCAAGGAGCTGAAGGGGTCTGCAACCCTATAGATGGAACAACAATATGAACTAATCAGTACCCCCAGAGCTCGTGTCTCTAGCTGCGTATGTAGCAGAAGATGGCCTAGTGGGCCATCATTGGGAAGAGAGGCCCCTTGGTCTTGCAAACTTTATATGCCCCAATGGGGCCAAGAAGTAGGAGTGAGTGGGTAGGAGAGTAGGGCAGGGGGAGAGTATAGGGTACTTTCAGGATAGCATTTGAAATGTAAATAAAGAAAATATCTAATAAAAAAGATTTAAAAAGAAAAAAGAAAAAAAAGAAATCCTACCATAACGAAGAAGAAGAAGAAGAAGAAGAAGAAGAAGAAGAAGAAGAAGAAGAAGAAGAAGAAGAAGAAGAAGAAGAAGAAGAAGAAGAAGAAGAAGAAACAACATATGGTGGATATGCCCTGAGACCCTTCCCAGGTTAGAACGGCAGTATGTGTACCCATACACACACACACACACACTCACACACACTCACACACACACACACACACACACACACACACACAGGGGTGGGGGTGGGGCGGGGGATTGGGGGGAAGGGTTTGAGGATCCCTGAAGAAGACTCCAGACAGGTCTAGAATCTGCCTACTTCTGTGTGACACCTGTAAGTCCCCCAATGCCAAGTACGATGTAGGAGTACTAAGTACGCTTACTGTTTGGGAACTATAAGCAGTCTACAGGCTAAGAGGCCTTGAGAGGCCCAGCGCTAATCCTGCCACCTCAAAGTTAGAAAGACACTGTTCTAAATGGAAAATTAAGTTCCCTGGGGATAGGGCGGAGGAGGAACCGCAGGAGAGGCTACTCTGTGGAATTTAGCCAATCTTAGTGGTCAGAGAAGCTGAGTGGCACCACCTCAAGGCCTGCAATTTCTGACCACTGCCCCTGTGGGAACTGAGCTGCTCCAATCCCACCCAGAACACTGTGCAAATAGAAGATGCCCTCGCCCCTCCCAGGCAGCAGCTGCGGGAACTCTACCTCTGGCGGTGAGGAGTTGCGGAGGCATTCCGGACTCCCGGAGCCCAAGGAGCTGCTGTGGCTCATGCTGGCTGGGTCGGGAGATGCTGCTGGGACTCAAGATGCAGGAGCACTGTGAGCACACAGATCTCCGGGCATGGGTGCGTCTCCTGGAGCAACAAGTAAACAGAACTGGAGGCGGTGCCTGTTGCCTGCACTAGCGTGTCCAAAGCCTCCTCTGAGACCTGCAGGCCACAAGGCAATTATCCCTTAGAGGCAAGTCCTCCTAGCTACCAAGGACTCTTAGGGAGAAAGATCTCTCTTAAGGGGGAAGGGAACACACTACCACTGTGAATGCAAACAGCAGGTTTTAGACGGTGCTGGAGACTAATCCAGGGCCTCAGGTATGTTAGGCAAGCACTCAAACAATGGAGCCACAGGTCCATCCAATCTTCGCTTTTTGTTTTTGTTTGTTTGCTTGTTTGCTTGCTTGCTTGCTTGCTTTGCACAAGAGTGTGCATGCACTTTGTACCCGGATCTGCAAAGCATGTGCCCCACCCCCCCTCCAGTGAGTGAATGTTCTTTTCTCATCTCGCCTTCTCAACAAGTCCGCCTAGAAGCACAGATGTAGCAATGCCTTGCTGGTAACCCCGTGGCTTCTTGCGACATCAACATCCTCGTAGGTGGCCTTTCACCAACAGTTCCAAGTGGTCCCCCAGAGATTTGGAAGTGAATATTAGAATAATTCGTTTTCCAAATAAGCAAATGGTCACTGTGGGATAAAACAAAAGCCAAGGACACACAGCTGCCAAATGGAGGAGTGAAGACATCCCAGACCAGAAAACCAAGTTGGGCAGAGGAGCTTGCCTTAGTCAGAGAAACTAAAAGTGTTCCCCGCAGTCACATCTCTTGAAAGCCCTGGGGACACTTGTACTGCTGGAAACTCACAGGAAATCAGGTCTGAGGCTGCCTTTCTTAGATTCCATCCAGCCATTCTAGAAGCACCCATTGCTATCTCTCTGGGTTGCATGACCTTGACAGTGTTTTTTTTTTTTTTTTTAACTTTTTTTTTTTTTTTTGGTTTTTCAAGACAGGGTTTCTCTGTGTAGCCCTGGCTGTCCTGGAACTCACTTTGTAGACCAGGCTGGCCTTGAACTCAGAAATCCGCCTGCCTCTGCCTCCCGAGTGCTGGGATTAAAGGCGTGTGCCACCATGCCCAACTTTTTTAACTTTTTGAGGGTTTTGTACAAGTATATATTTTATGCTAAGCATAATTCCTCTCCTAGCACCCCCACTATCTTTTCTGTCCCCCATGAGGCCCCGTTGCCCTATAGACAGTTTCTTCTACTTCTATATTGCATATATATATATATATATATATATATATATATATATATATATATATATAAAATCTAGCAACTACAAATGAGAGAAAATGTGTCCTTCTGGAGCTGGCTTAATTCACTTGTTGTAAATATCTTCAGTTGTATCCATTTACCTGCATTTTTCATTAAAACTGAAAAAAATCCATATGTGTGTGTGTGTGTGTGTGTGTGTGTGTGTGTGTGTGTGTAGATAGATATATATGCCACACATTCTTTATCAGCTCTCTGTTATTGAATACCTAATAATTTAAACCCTGTGACTAGTTCTGCAAACACAGCTGTGCTGTCTTAATTGACACATTAGAGCCATACATATTTATGGGGTGCTGTACACTGCTTCACAGTGCCTTGTAGTGCTGCAGTAATATAGCCATATATCCAGTCTAAGCTCACATCAGGACTTTTGTTTGAAGCTCCATTAGTTTGTAAATTTTCTTGGTAGAAACTATGCTTTGTGGAAACTCCTGTTCACAGTGGGATTCTGAGAACACACATCTCCCAGTTAGGTTCTCCTCACAGTAGAACCCTTGTGGACTTGCTTACTTTTCAATGAGCTGACTCTATCCGAGCAGCTTCAAAGCAGTTGAAAAATGGAGGCATCTAGAAGAACCCGCCTAGAAAAGGGTCTTTTCCAATACCTCTACCCTATTTTATTGCTGCAGAATTCCCCTTGCTACAAGTCTATTTCTGGTCACTTTGGGTGACCTCGGGTATTTTTTTTTCCATGAAAGCAGATCTCAGCTTTCACAGGTTCTCAAGACTTGTAAAAAGGTTTGTACCCATGTGAAGGCACCTTGTACTCTTATGGTAATAGATGTAGGAAACCGTTACCTTTGATGTTTCTGGGGTGTTAAAACATGAATCCAGTGACTCTTGATGGCTACATCTGATGCTAAAATGGAATGATGTGTAGGGAGCTAGGCCGGTGGATTCTGAGGCCTGGAGAGAGCTACACTGTAGACCGAGGGACCTTTGGTGTTTTAGCAGTTTGGGCTGGGCTTTGGAGCATTCTATTGTGATTATAGTTTTAGCAAACTGGGAAGTAAAACAAATAAAGCCTACTCCCATCCCAGCTTCTCACAAAACTCCCTGGGTGGCAGCAATCCCTGGGTAAGCAATAAACTGTGGCCCGATAGTACCCCTCCTGGACACTTGCATTTTTCTTTACAATGACAACAGAGACATTAGCTACCAGTTGTGCGACCTTGTACACATCGTATAACTATTTGCTAGAATGGGACTACTCCTAACTAGGGCTCAGGCTGAATTTGAACGGTGTGGTGCAAGAGGTATAAAGCTAGTCTGTTTGGGAAGGCTAAACTTCAAAAAGGCACCAGGACCACAGTGAGCTGGACAAAGGAGGCCCAGGGAGGAGACCACCACGGGGAAAGTGAGAGATGAGATCCAATAGAGGGGAGGGATGTGGTGAGGAGAGGGGAAACATGTGTGCAGTCACCTACAGCTGAGCTCACTGGACAGACGGGGTCATAGTGGGACCTAACAATCAAGCAGACAAAGCAACGGAAGAAGAGAAGGGGGTTCAGCTAGGGACAAATTTAGCTCGAGGTATGGAGAGAAGACAAACAGATATTTTGTAGTGTGGAATGCCACAACCCCAATCTCTGACCAGCAAACACTGGGAATAACGACACTCACGCCAAGGTAGGTTCTTCAACAGCAATCTCGAACTTTTTTTCAAGGCAGTAATGGCGCTCTCTCTCAGCAATCTCTCGCAGTGAACTCCTCCCTTTACTCAGGCCGTTCCATATATACCCAGCCCTCTTACATCATCTCACTCTACTCATTGCTCTCCAATCAGCATCATCCCGCTCCTAGCATGAGTTGCACGCACAGGCAGGACAACAGATCATTGGCTAACACTATGGTAAGGCGATATGACGTTTCAGATCATGCGGTAGGCGCGGATGACTCAGCTTGCCGTTTTCAGAAGTTTTAGTAAACAGGATGGGGTTACGAGGCTTGGCACTAAGCTGGGCACCATCTTAGCTCAGTGGTTTTGCCCGCTTCCCACAGGTTGTGAGCTGCCATGTGGGTGCTGAGAACTGAACCCAGGTCTTCTCCAAGAGCAGCCAGAGTTCTTACCCACCCAGCCATCTCTCCAGGTCTAGTACAAATTTTCTTATGAGAAACGTGTGCATTTGTAAAACATGAATAAACAAAAGTCATGTGTAAATACCCATGTTACCGCCTTGCCTGCAAGAAAGGGACATGGACACAAAGAATCCTTCTACAAGCATATCTTTATTACACCATGTGGAGAAAGAGAAAGAGAAAGAGAAAAGATACCTAGAAATGATCCCACTTAATTACACCTCAGTGTGACGTGTGTCGTCAGGATTGGCTGACTGCCCATTACCTCAAGTTACGCCCCGGGATGGGTGGTGACTTACGTGGTTTCGTCACAAACTCATGCGCACTGAACTTGTTTGCGTCTCCTAGGTAACCGGCTCGGGCACAGCTCTCTACATCACCGGCTCGGGAGCGGCTCTCTACATCTCCCCCTTTCTATTTTATTTAAAGGTCTGGCCTAGAGATGCGCAGTACATAGTTGTTGCCAGAATAAGGAGTTTAAACCCGATCAAACCGATACCTTTTTGCTGGGAGTGTCAGTGAGCAAGGGCTCAATTTTTATGGCATCTTTTCACCCTACCAGGTGCAATGGATCAAGTCCTCTGGGTGCAAGGGCTGAAAAGAAGAAAGGGTGCCACCACGATATGTCACTAGCCTTACCTGTCACTGGGAAAACTTCTCGCCACTAGGTCCCTGTCTTAGGTTGGTCTAGTGTGCACATTCATGAAATGGCAGGCAACAACTTCTCTGCAAAATTACTCTAGGGCGAGTGCCAATTTTTAACCTTTATGATTTTAACATGCTGAGCCACATATCGGGAGAGGCTCCTTTTTCTATGATTTTAACATGCTGAGCCACATATTGGGAGAGGCTCCTTGTCCTAGTGCTGCGAGCGCTTGAGCAATCACCACTTTGTCACGTTTTTTGTTGGGTTCTGGGCTTGCAAACCACCCAAAACAAACACAACACCACAGCTGAGGGTAATGCTGAATAAGGCAACTACCACCCACTCCTTAAAGAAAGAAAAGGCTAAGGATATCTAGGAAGGGAAGTCCCCAAAGGCTATGGGTTTTAGCTGAGTCCCATTGAGTCGCCCAATCTGCAAGAGAAGCCTTCTGGAGAGTTGCTCCGCCCTCAACGACCAACTCCCTCCGAGATAGTCCGACAGAAGACAGCTTCATCCCTCGATTCAGCAGGATGAGCAGAACCGGTCGTTGGGAGGTTCATCTGGGAATCATCTTCATGTGCCAAGATTCTTCGTGTCAGTTGTTCTGGCAACCAAAATGGATTGTCTTCTTCCTGTGGGAAAACACAAACAGCTCCCCTGGATCTTATCAAAATAGGATCCGGGCCTTTCCACTGACCAGTCAAGACATCTTTCTATTTCACCATCTCTTTTGGCCTGTCAGGCTCTAGACAATGCCAGTCAGTTGCCGTATGGCCTTGACTGTCAAGATTTTAAAAATTAAATGTAAAGAGAACCATAGAAATGGTTGCCCTTGGCACTGAGGGTAGAGCCTCCTCGACTCCCCCTTTTTAAATAAGATTTGAGAGTGCGATGGGCCCGTTCTATGATGCCCTGTCCTTGAGGATTATATGGTAGACCCGTTAGATGGGTCACCTCCATTTGGTGACAGAATTGTCCAAACTTCTGAGAAGTGTAGGCTGGTCCATTGTCAGTTTTAAGAATTTTGGGTTTTCCCCAAGCACTCCATGCCTCAAGGCAATGCTGAATAACATGTGCTGCCTTTTCTCCAGTTAATGGAGAGGCAAATATAATTCCTGAACAAGTATCAATAGAAACATGTAAATATTGCAATTTGCCAAAGGATGGGATGTGAGTAACATATCTAGGCGATCTAGAGCAATTTTTTAAATATTTAAAGATAGTCCTTTTAACAGGATGGCATTTATTCTCCAAAATGTACGTTCTTGGACAATTGCGAACTAGAAAATTAATATCTGAAGGTCAAACAATTTTAGCAATTGTCAGTTCTGAGATATACCTATATTGACTTAATATACAACTTGACAAAATTTTAACCTTATAAAGCACCATCTGTAGCACGCAATTTAATTATCTGTGCTGAGATAGGAACCTCAAAAGAATATATGTTTCAAATTTTAAATACCCTTTTTCCCATAAAGGGGCTGTTTTTAAATACAGAAAATGCATGGAGATCTAGAAGGTAAAGGCGTGCACAAAACAATTTTTTGATTTATCCTAGAAAAATGATTAAGCTAACACTTTGTCAGGTTTTTAAGACACAACTTTAAATAATTCTTAATAAGCACCACAGTAGCCCTTAAATTTTGAGGTAAAGAATGATTTCACATTCAATGGTCATGATTAAAAGGAATAGCTAGTATTAATATCCATAAATTATAATCAATATCAATCAAAAAGTCCTTTAAAATTTCTGTAACGTCTTTCATATTTACCAATTAGCTTGTGTCTTTTTTAGATAATACCCAACAAAGGTTTGAGTCTTTTAATGACTCTAGACATGACATTACCACCATAATTAAACCCTAGCTATTGTCTTGAAAACGTTCTTAAGGAACAGGGACTTAAACCCTGGATCTTCAATTTTAAAAGTCTGAGGCTCTAATGACTGAACCATCCGGGCTGCAACCTGGAGCCACTTTTAAACATAATGTAAGGCTATCAGCCGTATCTAAAATCAAAAACCTTTTCTGGTTCACTAGAACTCCTTAAAATTTGCAAGGGTGTAAAGCAAAAAACAAGCCTTTTAATCAATAATAACCCTTCAAAAAATTAAGCAATCCAGCCTGGAAAAGTTCCTTTAAATCTTATATAACTCTTAAGTCTAAACCCCAAATCTTAATTGCCTCTGGATCCTCGGTTTTAGCTGCTGGGAGGAACCTGCCCTGAAGGCAAGGAGCAGGGAGAGGTGAGGTGAGGTCTGTGGAACAAGGAATCTCCAGGAGGCTTGCCAGTCAATTTACAAATGCATGACCATGCACATTTTAAAGTTTAACTTAGACCCTATTTCCAAAAGACTACCATTTAGGATAAAAATCTCATAAAACATTGTATCAATTAGAAAAATTTCTGAGACCCTTTCCGGACTTGTTCATATCCCGTGCTTGAAACGACCTCAGCACTATTAAAACATTATTAAATAATACTGGTGGCCTAGTCCTCTGCGCCGCCTCTCACCACGTGCTGCTGTTCAAGGCTGCTCTATGCCTAGGCAGACATCTTCCTTCAGGAACAAACACTCTTAGCCTCCCATCCCTGGGGCTAAGAAGTTAACAATCTATATTACCGTGCCTTCCTCCAGGCAAGGCCCAAGACCACGTGTGGCCTTGTTAGATCATGGGCAAACCTGCCTGCCTTTCTCAGCCTCTGTGGAGGCTCATACTAAAATTAAGTCAGAGACCAATAGACATGCTTTTTGTAACCATTTCTCTTTTTTCAACACAAAACACAAAACAGCCATATAGACAAGACATGAAACACAATGTAGACAAACGATGCATTGTACATATAAAGAAAAAACTTCTCTGAGTTCCAGAGAGAATTTACCCAGGCGCGCCCAGGGATCATCTTCTTTTAAAAATTCACTCTCCTCTCTTCTCTCCTGATCCATTCCCAGATCCAATTACCTTAATTCTCCTAAGAAATCCGTAAGCAGCATTTGTCACAGGCCAAGGAGCCACGTGGTTCCTATCTCCTGCCTCCTTTCGTTTACGATTCTGCTGTAGCTGCTGTTCATTTAGATGGTAATTTTCCTCCTCAAAGCGGGCTGCTTCTGCCTCTGAGTCTTCCTCTTCAGAGGGGCTAGCCAACTCCTTTACTGGGCAGAGGTTTTTCTTTTTCCTCTGGCCATTCTCCTTCTTTCCTTTTTTCGCTACCAGGGTGTCCTTCCCCTTTCCTCTCTTCCCCTTAGATCTAAGATCCTTGGAGAGGCCTGTCTGCTTAAGCATGCTTCTGTTTCTTTGAGCTCCTATTATCTTTTTCCGCTCTGTTTCTGATATACGGTCCTGTAGTTCTAACGCCCCCTGCCTTGCCTTAACCGTTGGGCGGCATTTCTCATCCTCTAAGTATGGTCTCATCAGTCTAAGGAGAGCAAGCACTGCCACTACAGTGATGAAAACTTCCACTATGCTACTCAAATGGGGGGGGGGGGGGTAAATGATATAAATCAAGACCAAACATACCTCTCAGAGCTTTCCCTTGTCCTGCTTGTAGTTCTGAATTCTCCCCGTGTGTGGGGGCTCTCCCTCGGCGCCAGTGATGGTCAATTTCCCGGGGTTATCGGCACCAGCTGTAAATACCCATGTTACCGCCTTGCCTGCAAGAAAGGGACATGGACACAAAGAATCCTTCTACAAGCATATCTTTATTACACCATGTGGAGAAAGAGAAAGAGAAAGAGAAAAGATACCTAGAAATGATCCCGCTTAATTACACCTCAGTGTGACGTGTGTCGTCAGGATTGGCTGACTGCCCATTACCTCAAGTTACGCCCCAGGATAGGCGGTGACTTACGTGGTTTCGTCACAAACTCATGCGCACTGAACTTGTTTGCGTCTCCTAGGTAACCGGCTCGGGCACGGCTCTCTACATCACCGGCTCGGGAAAGGCTCTCTACAGTCATGATTTAGAATACAAGAAATGATGTCAGAACTGACACAACTTTCTGTCTTCCTCTCCAGGAGCTACTTCCAGGCTTAAAAAAAAATCTTGCCGGGCGTGGTGGCGCACGGTAGGGAAACCGTGCAAGCTGAACAAGACAGTGGTCGGGTCCATATCTAATTTTTATGAACTTAACCGAGCAGCCAGAGAAGGGACTGACTGTGAGAAGTGGCAGAGGAGTAACCGGAGCTTCGCTGAGGGTGTTCTGGCTGCAGACTCGCTGGGCGGAGCAGCTAAGGAGGACAAGCTCTCATAGCACCAGGTGGAGGAACAGCAACAGAGCGATGGCAGAAAGAGGCAGCAAGAGGCTGGGTCTCCAGATACACACCAGAGCCCTAGTAAAGAGGCTGCCGGCACTGTCCAGAGAAGAAAAGGTTCACAGTAAGTGGGAGGGGGCAGAAAGTTCCCGGTAATTGGGACAAAGCAGGAAAAGTTCCCAAAAAATAGGGACGGAGAGATTAAAGCAAAGTTCCCAGAAAATAGAGACAGAGAGATTTAAACAAGGTTCCCGGAAAATAGGGACGGACCAGATTAGGTTCCCGGAATTGGGATGAAGCAAGATAAGTTCCCAGTAAATAGGGACAGAGCAGATTAAAAAGGGAAAGTTAGGTGGCACACGCCTTTAATCCCAGCACTTGGGAGGCAGAGGCAGGCGGATTTCTGAGTTTGAGGCCAGCCTGGTCTACAAAGTGAGTTCCAGGATAGCCAGGGCTATACAGAGAAACCCTGTCTCGAAAAACAAAACAAAACAAAAACAAACAAACAAAAAAAAGGAGCAAAGACAAAAATGGGGTCGGCTGCCTCAAAATGGAAAATAGAAGATGCAATTATTAAGCTCCTTAAGAGGAGTGGAATTAAATTAAAACTAGTTACAGTGAGTCAGTTTCTAGAAACCGTGACGCATGAAGCCCCTTGGTTCTTGGAGGAAGACCGTGTGAATCTCTCTAGCTGGGACCGATTGGGACGCGATTTACAGGCAGTGGACTCAGTCACACCACTGCCGCATGGCACATTGGCAATTTGTAACTTAGTAAAATCAGGCCTGAAAGATAAAACGGGGAGGTACGCAGTTGAAATAGAAAAGGGAAGTGATGCTTTAGAAGAAGTCAAGGAACTTATGTCTCAGCACAGTAGCCAAGAAAGGACAGAGAAAAGTAGAAAAACAAAAGGAGTAAAGAAGACAGTTCTAGTTCTGATGCTCATGAGAGTTCTGATGGCACTATTGAAAGTGAAACAAATTGAAGATTTAGCAGCCATAAATAATTAATGGGCCATATTATGCACTAGCATGGTAGTAACATTTGATTATAATTATCCTTGCAGTCCTTGGATGCAATTTATCACACGCAACCCTATTATTTTTCCTAAGATTACAAGAAAAGAACCTTTTAGAGGAGCCATGAACATCTTCACAGATGACTCAAAAGGTGGAGTTGGAGTAGTGTATGTAGAAGGAAAGGAACCGAATATTCTTTTGTTTTCCTGTCAATCAGCTTAAGTAGTTGAATTAAATGCAGTTTTACAGGTGTGCTTGGAGTATTCAAATCCCTTCAATTTAATATCAGATAGTCAATATGTAGTGCAAGCAGTTCAATAATTAGAAACAGTGGGTCTCATTAAACATACCTCCACCATGTCTGAATTGTTGTCTACCGTACAAAGATGTATCTGGGAAAGAAAGCATCCATTTAGTGTCATTCATATTAGAGCTCATACGGGCCTCCCTGGGCCCATAGCAGAGGGCAACTCAATAGCAGATGCCAAAACACCTGTAGTCTTTACATTTGTCGCGGCCTCTGCACTGCAATGAGCCCAGGAATTTCATAGACAATTTCATGTAAATGTCCAGTCTTTAAGATTAAACTTTCCAATTTCCTGAGAACAAGCCAGGGATATCGTTTTAAAATGTGGGCACCCTGTTTCCTTGTTACCTCAGAGAAGCGCAGGAGTAAATCCTAGAGGCATTAAACCTTTAATGATTTGGCAAATGGATGTGACCCAAGTTTCAAACTTTGGCACTCTTAAATATGTGCATGTGTCGGTTGACACTTGTTCAGGAGTGATCTTTGCTTCCGCCCCTACGGGAGAAAAAGCACAGCATGTAATTTCGCATTGTTGGCAAGCTTTTTCTTCTTGAGGCATTCCAAAAAAGATAAAAACAGATAATGGACCAGCCTATACTTCTCAAAAATTCATGCATTTTTGTCATGCCCTAGGCATTGAAATTAGCCATGGTTTGCCTTATAACCCTCAAAGTCAGGGTACAGTGGAACATGCCAATGCTACCCTGAAGCATGTTCTATTTAAACAAAAAGGGGGAATAGGGATGCAATTTAAATCCCCTAAAGATAAGTTAAATATAACCATCTTCACTCTCAATTTTTAAAATTTGGACTCCCATGGCCATTGTGCTGCCGAAAGGCATTGTGCCCTACAACTACTTCAATCTGTAAGGGTGCAGTGGAAAGATGTCCTCTCCAAGAAATGGAGGGGCCCTGATCCCGATTTAACATGGACAAGGGGAGCAGTGTATGTTTTTCCACAAGAACTGCCTTGAGGGTGATCGCAAGATAAAGGAAGTTCACTGCAGGAGATTGCTGAGAGAGAACGCTGTTACTGCCTTGAGTAAAAGATCAAGATTGCTGTTGAATAACCTACCTTGGTATGAGTATCATTATTCCCAGTCTCTGCTGGTCAGAGACTGGGGTCACAGCAACAACAGTCTGTAGCTCCAGTCCCAGGTGATCTAATACCTGGGACTGGAGTTAATATTAATGTTCCCCAAGCAAAGTGCTATAACCTATATTGGTATCTCTCCAAGCTCCTATGTTGGAATACTCTATTTAGTGTGATAACATTAAAAGGTAGGGGCCTAGAAAATGGCTCACTGTGTAATGTGCTTGCTTTGCAAGTTTGAAGACCAGAGTTCAATTCCCAAGTAAAAAGCTGGGCATAGCAACACACATCTGTAATCAAAGCTCTGAGAGTGGGAAACAAGAAGATCTCAGGAGGCCCATTGAACAGCAGTCTAGTCAAATAGTGGGAGCTTCTGGTTCTATAAAAAGTCATATTTCAATAGAATAGAATAGAATAGAATAGAATAGAATAGAATAGAATAGAATAGAATAGAACATTCAACATCTATCACTGCCTATACATGCACACACAGGCAGACATAACTCCCAAATACATACACACACACACACACACACACACACACACACACACACACACACAAAATACATATACACTGGAAGATACAGTCCCCAAATGCATGCAATCAACATATATACATAGAACATATACACATATACTCACAAATGCATAACACTGGAAGATGCAGCCCCCCCCAAATGCACACACACACACACACACACAAATACATACATACTGGAAGATGCAGCCCCCAATAAATTTTAATAGGCCACTATCGCTTTAAATAACTTCTAGGTGTGTTTACACTGGCTTGTTTTGATGTGCATTTAAAACAAAATCAAAGCTGGAAAGATGGTTCATCAAGTAACAGCATTTGCCTGAGGATTAGCTCTCCAATTCCCATGAAAAAGCTGAACACAGTGGCCCACATCTGTAACTTAGCCCTCCTCCAACAAGATAGGAGGTGGAGACAGAAGAATCCTGCAGAAGCTTCTGGAACTCTTAGCTTGGAATTTACAGCATGGTAGCAAGCAAGGAGGGAGACACTTTCTCAAGGAGAGAGGAGAAGCAAACACATACATATACACACATGTATACATACGCCAAAATAAAATAAAGTTTTCAAAATTAGACAAATGCTATGGGCAAAAGATTTAGGAAAGCATCTAAGAGATTATAAAACTTTTTGAAGTTGGTAAAGTGTTCACTTTCCAAGCTTTGGGGACTTGAGTTTCATCCCCCAGATCCCACAAAAAACAAAGATGGGTGTATGGTACTCAACTGTAATTCCAGCTCTGGGGAGGCAGAGATAGACAGATCTCAGGGGCTCACTGTGCAGTCACTAGAGTCTAGTTGGTAAGTTCTAGGTCAATGAGAAATAAAGATACTAGCAGCTGTCACCTGGCCCACATATACACAACCATGGACATACAGACGGACACTAATGTATACCCAGAACTGTTTGCTGGTGGGATTTGGCCCATAGGCCATGCTGCTTTCAACTCATAATCCCTGATCTAGGAGCATGGGGGAGTGGGGGGGTAAGGAGCAGGAGGCAGAGGAGGGGGAGTCTCTTCAAACATGGTATCTGTCTTAGTCAGGGTTGCTATTTCTACTCTAACCATCACGACCAAGAAGCAAGTTGGGGAGGAAAGGGTTTATTCAGCTTACACTAACACATTGCTCTTCATCACCAAAAGAAGTCAGGACTGGAACTCAAGCAGGTCAGGAAGCAGGAGCTGGTACAGAGGCCATGGAGGGATGTTCTTTACTGGCTTGCTTCCCCTGGCTTGCTCAGCTTGCTTTCTTATAGAACCCAAGACTACCAGCCTAGGGATGGTACCACCCAAAAGGGGCCCTACCCCCTTGATCACTAATTGAGAAAATGCCTTACAGCTGGATCTCATGGAGGCATTTCCCCAACTGAAGCTCCTTTCTCTGTGATAACTCCAACTTGTGTCAAGTTGACACAAAACTAGCCAGTACAGTACTCAAAAGAATATCAATCCAGGGAGACAAAAACAAACTCAGTAGCCAATGTTGGTTCAAACGTTGAGAGTCTGACCTCAAGTAGTTAATTTTAGGCATATTTTAAGCACAGCACAATTGGGGGGAAGGGAGTTTCCTAGTACAAGTGACACCATCCATAAAGACAAGTTCTACAGAAGCAGGCTCAAAGTAATCAAGCTCACAATAAGAAGCGAGGAGCCAACGTGGCCTGGCCATATACAGATAGCACAAAGTTCACCAGACTATTAGTCACATCCACTCCTAGCTTTCTGGAAGGAAAGCAAGTTATACATCTCTCCCTTAGAAGACAACCTGTGTGTTCAGCATTCCCAGTGCTTGGTTCAAACTTTGTACTTCCTCAGTTAGAACAATAGTTCTGAGTTTTAGATACATTTCCTTATTTATTTATTTATTTATTTTCCATTTTGAGACAAGCTCTCACTATGTATCCTTGGCTGGCCTGGAACCCACCCTGGGGCCAGGAAGCCCTCAGACTTGCAATAATCCTCTGCTTTGGTTTAGAAATTCCAGGTGAGGATTGCCACACCCAGCTTTAAGGTTGATCCTGTGGTAATCATTGCATAAGAAGTACTCAGACACAAAAATATCCACTCCGTGACAGAGAAATGATTAGCATTTGGGAAACAGTAGAGGGAAATGGTTAGAACGCCTGAGGTTTAAGGTCATGGTTTTAAAATGAAACCAGTGATCTCTATTGGATGATTTTTCTCCTCTCTTCCAATTCTTTGAGAAAATGGAACACATTTACCTTCAATCGAGGTCAAGGTTATACCAGGTCAGCAAGATTGGGAGAACAGGGAACTTATTTTGCAAGGGAGTCATCATAATAACGGATATGGAATGTAAGTAGGGTAGCAAAGGAAGTAAAGGTGGATGAAAAATAAAAGCATGTGACAGTTAAAGAGTGAAAATGACAGGGCTGGTGAATGAAAGGCATGAGGGGTCAGAACCTAGCAGCGATGGGCAATTCTCATAAATAATAGATAGGTACTAGTCAGAGGGAGATGCTCAAAACTAGAGATTCTGTAGCTCCTGGAGTAGACTGTAACCATGGAAATGGGTAACTTAGGTTGAAAAATGGAAGAAAAAAATCATTGCTCCCAAAACAGGTAATCAAAGAACTGAGTGGCTAAGGGTTTGGACTGGTCACCCAGTCGGATGTTGATGTCATCAAGGATGATGATAGAGGAAGATAGCCAGGAGGAAAAGGCCTTAATAGTTATGTTTCAGAGGAGTCTGGACCAGTCTATAGAATTAGCCAGACAAAAGTCCAGCTCTTCTTGATGGCTAAAAATAATAGATGGCTCAATAATGGAATGATGAGAAAGAAAACCCTCTCTTGCCTTAACTAAGTTGGCAATCAGCCATTAAGCCTTCACTGAGGTCAGGTCATAAATGGTATCTGGTTCTTTTCTCACACATATGAAAAATGTCCATAAGGTTAGAATATCCTATCCTTTAAAAAAAATACAGATGAAGTTTTTTTTTTTTTTTTTTTTTTTTTTTTTTTGGTTTTTCGAGACAGGGTTTCTCTGTATAGCCCTGGCTGTCCTGGAACTCACTTGGTAGACCAGGCTGGCCTCGAACTCAGAAATCCGCCTGCCTCTGCCTCCCGAGTGCTGGGATTAAAGGCGTGCGCCACCACACCCAGCCAGATGAAGTTCTTAAATTTATCCCTAGACTTGGAGGCCCTAAGATCACCAGAGAAGACAAATTCTTGATCCAGGGTATCTGGATTCCAGTTCTGATATTGCTATTTCATATTCTTATGATTTTTGGAAAAATACTTTAAGTTCTTTAAACCCATTTGTTAACTCTGTTCTCAACAGAGGTACTGGTGACAATCTGTGAGGTTGATATAAAGATGATACCGTTTAACATGTGCAAAGTACCAGGTATTCGGGACAAAGTTAATATGTGTTAGCTGTTAGCATTTTTGTCTTAGAGCACAGAATAGAGAATTCTTCCAATAAGGACTAGAAAAGCAATGTATTTGTTCTTATTCTACTGGACCAGAAACTGTGAAAGATCACAGGCTTAAATTATTTTAACTAAATGCACAAGAATATAATTTTAAAGGCTCCTCTTTGCTTTGGGAAAACAATCTTTAGAAAGGAGTTGAAAACATCTCAAACATCTCACTTTTCCATATATATATATATATATATATATAGAGAGAGAGAGAGAGAGAGAGAGAGAGAGAGAGAGAAGATAGATAGATAGATAGATAGATAGATAGATAGATAGATAGATAGATAGATAGATATTGAGTCAGGGTTTCTCTGTGCAGCTGTCTGTCCTGGAACTTGCTCTATAGACCAGACTGTCCTTGAACTCAGAGATTCACCTACCTCTGCTTCCCAAGTGGTGGGATTAATGGTGTGTGCCACCATTGCCCAGCTGAAAACACCTCACTTCTAAGAGCAGACATCAAGCTGGCCGTAGATATACATGTATATAATACCAGCATTTAAGAAGTAGACTCATGAAGATCGAGGCCACCCATGGTTACTAGGCTACATACCTGACAATCATAGAGGGCTATACAAAGCATTTGCTGCTGTACTAACCTGATGATACATGTTCAATCCCCAGAATTTACACATAAGTATACATACACACACACACACACACACACACACACACACACACATTCAACAACACAAGAAAATAAGTGATATAAATTTTTCTAATTTTTAAAATTAAAAACACAAACCTCCTCTTCTTAAACCACAGTAGAAATATGCAGAATGTCTTTGAAAAACATAGTGTCTCCTGAGCCAAAAGATAACCTTAACCTAATTAACTATCATCATATTTAAAGAAGCTATATGGTCAACCTGGTCCACGTGGCTCCACAATGGACGCCAGAGACCTCAATCACTAATGCCTTGACCCTTTGGTGGCTTTGTTTATCATCTAAAATAATAAGTGGACATTTTGTTTTGAAAGATCAAGGCTCTGCTCTCAACATGACAGCGAACAGAGCCTGCTAGAGCCAGAAAGATCTAAGAATTTTATGTTCTTCTGCACAACTATGCCCAGATGCATGCCCTAGACTAGCACCACTCTCAGCCTTGGTCCAAGAAGCTTTTTACCGTGGGCAGCAGTTCATAGAGAGCCACAGAGGTGACTGCTGAGTGTTCATCTGTAAACTGACAGCTGTGGCACATCCTCATTACATCTCAGGGAACATCTGGAAGAGAGAGCCGAAAGAATGCAAGAGCCAGATGTGGAGAGGAGCTCGGTGAAATGCTGACGTCTGGGCATGACATGACCACTGCACTCGCTCGTAAAGCGCCCGCCGGCTGGCAGCTGTCCTCTGCAGCAGACCTGCACTACATCAGGCCTGTCAACATTCTGGCCTGGCTGACTGGGAAAGGGGCTCACCAGGCCTTACCCCTGGCTGAGGAGCTATTGGCAGTTAGAGCTGCTGAGGGATGAAAGGGTCATTTTTCAGGGGTGGTAAGATGCCAGTGGTCCAGTCAATAACACCATGTTCACACTCATGTAAGCAACCTTAATTAAATTCAGAGGATCATAAAAATGATATATGTATACATATATACATATACACATACACATGTATACATACAAACATATATTCATTCATACACATACACATATAATATTCATACATATGAAAAGAAGAGGAAAACATTAGGAAGAAGGGATCCAGAGGGATAAGAGGGATAGGAGAGGGTTGGGGAGGCAGGTAATGGCGGTGTGCTCCTTTAATCCCAGCACTCAAGAGCCAAAAGCAGTCAGATCTCTGAGTTTGAGGCCAGCCTAGTCTACAGAGTGAGTTCCAGGACAGCCAGGGCTACACAGAAAAACCCTGTCTCAAAACAAAACAACAAGAAAGAAAGAAAGAAAGAAAGAAAGAAAGAAAGAAAGAAAGAAAGAGGGAGGGAGGGAGGGAGGAAAGGGTTGCATTATACAATTATCATTATCTAATAATAATTTTAATGACCATTAACAGAAATGTGCCACTTTGTGTCATATTTATCACTATTACTATTATTTCTTATTATGTCATGTGATCCCTGGTTTATGTATGTGGATGATGTGCAAGTGGGTGGGTGAATGCTTGCCATTGTGTACACAGTGGAGGCCAACGGACAACGTTGTGACTCCCTTGCCCACAGACTTGTCCTCACTAGGATCCTTGACCATTTGTAAAATGTCTCTGGAGGTCCAAGAACAGGAGGTTAGCAACCTACTTGAAGTTGATCAAGATTATTCCAAGACAACAATGAAAACTTACTAAGATCAGTTTATCGGGAATAACATTACCATTGCGGGGTGTGGCTTGTGTATGTAGGGTCAGAGAACAACTCTCTGAACCCTGCTCTCTTCTTCCACTTTTATGTGAGTTCACAGTACCAAACCTGGGTCACCACACTTGCGTAAAAAGCTGGAGTTCTCAAAGGAAAGAAAGTTAATGGCTCCTCAAAACATGAAGATAATTGACCAAACATTAGGTTAAAATCAAGTTTCAAAAGCAAGCGTGATTTCTAAATGAAGCAGAAGCCCCAACTATTTCTGGACCTTTCAAATGGCTCTATCATTTCGGAAAATCTCACAGCTCTGAGGGGAGTTGAGAAGAGTGTGGGATATTCCTGACCCCATTTTAGACATGTTCTGGATTTCTTTTAAAATTATGCCAACTTTCAAGCAAAAAACCAGTTCTTGCTTTTTAAAATCAAGAGGGAAGGGCTGGTGAGATGGCTCAGCGGGTAAGAGCACCCGACTGCTCTTCCGAAGGTGATAGGTTCAAATCCCAGCAACCACATGGTGGCTCACAACCATCCTTAATGAGATCTGGCACCCTCTTCTGGAATGCCTGGAGACAGCTACAGTGTACTTACATATAATAAATAAAATAAATCTAAAAAAAAAAAAAAAAAATCAAGAGGGAAACGTTTCTCACTCGCACTGCTTTCTCTCCTAGCTTCTTGCACTGATTTTAGGTTCCAAGGGTTTCAAGCATCCTGAACACTTTTGATATTTTTCCTAATTCATATGAGGCCACATTTCACAATTGTGGGTTAGCCACATGCCTGTATCTATAAAGTGACTCTCCCTTATCCTCCCAGGAATATCCAAATAACAAAAAGGTCTAAATTTTTTAAGAGATCCTTATCTTCTGACGATTCATAGGCTGATCTCAATTAAATCTATTTATAAATTTGCATTACCAGTCATGAAGTGACTTTGTCAATAAAACTCTTATAAAAGAGAAAGAGAAGCTGAAAGGACCCCCGTAGGGAGACCTCCACTCAAGTCACGGGATATTGTCGAACCCCCCAAGAACTCACAGAAGACCAGGCTTGATGCAAATTACATGAGGCTTTATTCGGGAAAGCCAGAGCTCTGGGGACGACTCATATCCCGGAAGTGGATAGAGGAGTCGACCCTGAGGGAAAAGAGGACCCGGTTTTTATGGTTCCTCAAGAGGGTCTCTTCCTCCTCCTCCCTCATCCCCTAAAAAGACTAGACTGTTATAGACTGTTATAGGTAAGAAAGATGTCTTCTTTACCCATGTGCCTTCTAAAAATACGAACCCACGTGTCCACGTTTCACTTTAAGAATGGTGTTTGTGAACCGTCACTCGACGTAGAGTTAGGTAGTTGATTGGGTGTTTGAGAACCGTCACTCTTATAGCAGTTGGCAAATACATGCATTCAAAGAACAGTAGGGGCAAGCACACAGATTCAAGAAATGTTCAGGCTATTATATTTAGCTATGTAAAGGCTTTCTACTAATAATGAAATCTCTTTCCCAGTTTCGGGGTCTTTGAGACCTGTTACATTTTCTCAGGATCTTTCAAAGGAAGCAAGACGCAGGAAGCTTGGTAATCAAATGATCATTTTAAAAATAAGCTAGCCCTTGAGCCTTCCCAGGGTTTCTTGACATAGCTTTGCAAGTCTCCTCATAGATACAAAGCAATGAATTCAGAGCACCAACTTCTTTAATTTCATTTGATAAATGAGCCTGCTTAATACACACATTGATCAGAAAGCCAATGAGTTAAAAAGAGCACGGGGAGGTAGTTAATATTACTACCCTCTTGAATTCAGATGATTGAAACGATGAGATTTAGAAAGCAAAAACACCTAATCCCTTTTTTCACAGTTGCTAAAAGATTGATAAAGCATACTTCAAAGTAATTTATTTAAAAATATGATCAAGGAGGGTTTTGTTTTGTTTTTGTTTTCAGAAACAGTTTCCCTGTTCCCTGGCTGTCCTTGAACTCTCTTCGTAGGCCAGGCTGGCCTTGAACTCAAAAGATCCACCTGTCTCTGCTTCCCAATTAAAGATGTGCAGAGTGCACCTCCACTCTTGTTTACTTTTAGACAAAGCCTTTAAAAAAATGGGGTGTAGAAGAGCCCAGCTTAAAGAACCCAAACCTAGCTTCTCGAACAGGGAAGGTGAACTTTGAGAAATGGGAGCTAACGTTTTATAATTCTTTGAGAGGCAGAAAGTGAACTGAGGCAAACCCAGCACAAATCCAGGCGGTAGTAAATCTTGCAAGCACACTGGAATGTCAAGGTCAAGAGGCAAACCAGTCAAGCTGGTATTTCTCAAACTTTCCAAGGTATTTTCAGAAGTCTGGAAAATTGTTCCCTCTGGTGAATTCAGTTTTCAGCATAATCTCTGTGTGGCAATTTAGCCCTGTTGGTAAAACCACTGACATGAAAGAGATTTTTGCTTCTTTTGCCCATTCTGCGGCCATTTTGATAGTTATGTTATCAGTAATAGTTTGATGACAGGCTAGAAAATGACTTCCCAGGGAAGCAGATATTATACCCTGTCAAAGACAGACAAGAGCTTCCCTCACTTATACGCTGGGGCTTCAGGACAACCAATTGGACCGCCCATGAGCACACAGGTCTCCATCCGACTCAGGGCTCATTCACCTAAGTACCCACTCTCAGTCTCAAACCACAGAAAGCAGCTTAACTTGCCCCAAGGCAAAAACATAAATCAGGCCTCAGATTTATAGTTTCATCTTTTTCTACCATAGCCAGAATGTGGCTGACTGGTTTGCTGTTCACAAAAGGTAGTTAGGTGTGAACTTGGAAATCTGACCTTAGGGATGTGGCCAAAGTGAAATACTACTACGTGACTACTGAGCTCAGCCCAGAGACACGACCCCTGTGGCTGTGGCTGTGGCTGGTTGATCATCCTAGTCCTCTTCATAGCTTAGGGTCCCTCCAGAGCCTTTATCTTGTCTTCACAGAGCTGGATGCTTCCAAGCACATAGCCCAAGTGGGCAAACTTTGTACAAATAATTGCTAATCTACGAACTTTATAAGATTTATAAACTAAATCTTATCATGGGCAAGTTATGTAACATAGTGCCTTTAGAATGGTTTTCAAACATCCTGTTACCAGAAATGTTTTTAGAGTCTCAGTGGGGTTGCTTTGTGTTACCAGGAAAATTGAGGTTTCCTTGGAGGGCTCTTAGACTCATTACAAAAAAAAAAAAAAAGAACAGACTCAGAAGAAAGCTCAAGGAAAATTTTATTACAGTTTAAAAAAAGAAAGAAAAAAAACAGGGCATGCAAGCTATAAATCTTAGCAACTACCCCAAGAAGGAAGATGGGAAGATGGAAAAGAAGAGGAGAGTCCTACTGTTTGGGTTAAGCTGGCATGTACAGCCATGGAAGTTAAGCCACACAGCTAAAATGTTGGAGGAATGGGCTTTAGGAAAAACATGAGGGTGCCCAGAGTGTTCACTATATAAGACATGCTTAAAAAAGAGAGCTGGAGAGATGGTGGCTCAGCGGTTAAGAGCACCAACTCTTCTTCCAGAGGTCCTGAGTTTAATTCCTAGCCACCACATGGTGACTCACAACCATTGGTAATGGGATTTGAGGCCCTCTTCTCATGTGTCTGAAGGCAGTGATCATGTACTCACATAAAATAAATAAATCTTTAAAAAAAAAAAAGACAGAGGAAAAGGGGAAGTTACACTTTTCTGACTCATTCAGAAAAGCAAGCTGATTTAGAGAGATCACACAGAAGCCATTCAGAAGGGATCACACAGGAGCCAGGAATTCTGGGCAAAACAAGTACATTATCTCTTTAAAGAGATACACCGCTCCTGTCTTTAGCATAACAATAGATGAACCCTCCTTTGTAGGCATGGTCTCTTAGCCAGGATGTTGACCTGTCCACCTGGATTAATTCTTAATGGAGTAGATAAGGACTGGGGCAATAGCTGCCTTTACCGGACTTTCAAAGCCTTTAACACAGAGGGTGGGAGTGGAGGTCTTGGAGGGTGTGCTCCATGGATAACAGGGACTTCAGTAAATGAAACAATGTTTAATTTTCTTGGAGGGATGTTATGTACTTTCTATGATAGAAGATTACCATGAATTCACTCTCATTGCTAAAAACTAAACTGAAACATTTGAATGAGTATAATTAAAATTCTAAGTATAATTATACTCATAAACTACTGCATTGCCCTCTCCCTAGCTTGCCACCAGACCACAGTAGATTGTCTATTGGAGGAGGAATTTTATAGGGAACCAAACTTCCAAAGCTCACTATGTTGCTGCCTTGGTTGAAGCAGGACTTGGGGATGTGGCCTCGTGCTGCTTCTAGCTCCTAGACATTTAAAGGAAATCCCAGGAGCCCTTGGGAGCAGGGTTTAAAGGACACCATTATATCAATCAATCATTAGGCAGAGTCAAGCTCTGCACACTTAGTTTCCCCTTAGAATAGCCCTACTACCTACCAGTTTGTATTTTGGAATTTATTTACATTTTCCACCTGGATAACTTCCTATGCAACAAATTCCATTTTTCCTTAACATGTGTGTGTGTGTGTGTGTGTGTGTGTGTGTATCCTTGCTCTATTTTTTCCTACCACTGCCCAGTTCAGGCCAAGGTTGTGTTACTGCCTTTACCCCCTTCACCACACTTCCAATTCAGCTTCTATGCATTCCCTAAGAAATTGTTCTCTGGCCAGGCAGCCTGAATGGTCTAACCCTCTTAGACCTTTCCACAAAGCCACGCCATAGCTACACCTTACACTGTGAGCAAACTCCAAAGGCCTTTCAGTAGTACCCAAGGCCTTCTAAGGCCTGATGACGTGCCCACTAGTGCCCCAGCTCGGACTCTCTCACTAACCTCCTGAAACATGGAGACACTTCTCCAGGCCTGGTCACATCTGCTCCCACATGGCGATGCAGCTCACTTGTGTATTTCTTTCTAATCTTTGCTCCAATTCCATTTACTCCAGTGCTCCCTGTGGTAGTTTGAATATGCTTGGCCCATGGGAAGTGGCACTATTAGGAGGGGTGGTCTTGTTAGAGGAAGTGTGTCACAGTGAAGGCTGGGCTTTGAAGTCACACACACACACACACATGCTCTCATGTCTAACCAGTATAAGACAATCCTCTTCTGCTGCCTGCAGATCAAAATATAGAACTCTCAGCTCCTCTAGCACCATGTCTGCCTAACCCTGGTGCCATGCTTCCCACCATGTTGACAATGGACTGAATCTCTGTAAGCCAGCCCCAGTTAAATGTCTTCCCTTATAAGAGTCGCCTTGGTCATGGTGTTTCATCACAGCAGCAAAACCCTAAGACATTCACTCCCTGACCTCTCTGTTTAAGCCTCTTTTCTGTCTGCCCTGCTGCCCAAAGCACATCCCTCCTGACATTTAAACCTGGGAAGATTTGCATGTTTGCTTCCCATCAGGGTCCTTGAAGATGATTTACTTTCCCCAGTTCTAGAGACCGAACCCAGGTTCTTGCATATGCACCTTTCCGACTGACCTATACCTCCAGCTCAAGGGATGGGGCTTAGGGCCTATTTCTATCCTTTTCATCCACTAGACCAGATGCATCTATCTGATGCTCAACAAACAGCAGCAAAAAGAATAAATCAATGGATTTCTCAGAGTGGTTACAGCACCTGCACCCGATTCCTTCTCGTTCTACCTCAGAACCACCCAAGCCCCACAGGACCACCCACTGTTCCTTCACACAGCTTCATGACCTTTCCCAGAGCCTTGTCAATCATCATACCCATGGATGACTCACAAAGATTGTCTGCTGAGTGGAAGAAGCCATTTGAAGAAGGCCTGTAGTGTCAGGTTCCATTCATATGACAGTCTCAAAAGAACAAAAGCATTCTGGGCATGCTGCCATTGTGTCTGAAGTCTCAGCACTTGGGAGATGGTTGACAGAACAGACCATGAGTTCAAAGCCACCCTGGTCTACATAGAGTGTTCCAGGCCAGCCAGAGCTACAAAGTGAGGCCCTGGCAAAAAAAAAAAAAAAAAAAAAAAAAAAAAAAAAAAAAAAAAAAAAAAAAAAAAAAAAAAAAAATCAAAAGGAGACCACTTGAAAAGACAGATCTGAGACCCAGGAGAGATAGTATGACAGCAAGACAGGAAGACAGGTTGGAGCTGGGCACTGTAAGCTTGTGCACAGCAGGCCTAGGGGTAACAGAACTGCTTCACATCTTAATTACAGTGCTATGTGCACGTCTGTATGTTGAAATTTATAACACTGTACTCTAAATCCAAACTGATGGTACGTCAATTTAAAATGTCATCTAGAAAACAAGTTTCCTATCCTACAAGTGTGTTCTCTTGTTTGTAAAATAGAGGAAAAACGACATTATTTTCATGCCTGAAAACCTTCAAAAAATGGAAAGAGGGCTGGTGAGATGGCTCAGCGGGTAAGAGCACCCAACTGCTCTTCCGAAGGTGATAAGTTCAAATCCCAGCATCCACATGGTGGCTCACAACCATCCGTAATGAGATAGCTTCTGGAGTGTCTGAAGACAGCTACAGTGTACTTACATATAATAAATAAAATAAATCTTTAAAAAAAAATGGAAAGAGAAATCTCTAATTATTCCCTCATGATTTCCCTTTTATTTTAATTTATATTTTGTTTGAGACAGTTTTCACTGTATACCCCTGGTTATCCTGAAACTTGCTCTGTAGATTAGGCTGGCCTTGAACTCACAGAGCTCCACTTGCCCCTAATTCGGCCTCTCTTGGCCTCTCTGCTCACCACTCTCTCTCTCTCTCTCTCTCTCTCTCT
>LR754212.1:0-62099 GCA_902729485.2 Mus minutoides
TTCCTTCTTCTTGAGTTTCATGTGTTTAGTAAATTGTATCTTGGGTGGTCTAGGTTTCTGGGCTAATATCCACATATCAGTGAGTACATGTTATGTGAGTTCTTTTGTGATTGGGTTACTTCACTCAGGATGACAGCCTCCAGATCCATCCATTTGCCTAGGAATTTCATATATTTATTGTTTTTAATAGCTGAGTAGTGGGTTACATCACTCTTAACTGAAATGTATTGAGCTATACACTTTAAATTATTCCAATGTACATCTGTTTTTAAAAATAAAATAAAAACAACTACGGTGAATCAGCTCATACCTTATTTACCTAAGACTCAGCACAGACTGTCAACCAACCCAACAGTAAACTTTAAGGTCATCAGTTAAGCATCCAGGGTGACAGCCATACTTGAAAGTTTTGTGTAAAGAAAGCTCTGTATGTCTGACCATCTGTATGTCTGTCCATCTGCAGCCGATTAAACTCATTCCCAATCAGGATTTGTTTGTACATGTTTTGGAATCCATTTTCTCCAAAAGGCCATACCAATTGAAAATTTTTGTTTCGTGTCTCTGCTCCCACAAATGTCAGGAAAACTTGGAGAAAAGCAGAAAAGATGAAAAGTGAGGTACACTTGTACCCAAAGAACTTCTGCGAGAATGTTCCAGAGGTGGAAGTACACCAGGGCATAAATCATGCTTATACTGGAGTCGGTTCTTGCTCAATTATTGAACCATTTGCTTTTTAAAAACTCCTTTTAAAAGAAAAAACAAAACGATGGTGTTGCTATAAACAGTATTTTAATTTATTCTCGAACAGCAGAGTTGGAAAAGAAGGCCTTTCAGCTGGCTAGGGCAGTAGAAATCGCCTCCATGTGCTGGTCAAGCCAGGCAAACAAGCAGCTGTGGGCCAGGCTCTGGATGATGGGTGCACAGGTCTCCTAAGCAAAGAAACCGAGAGGGATTCTGCCTGCAGATGAAGGATTGCTGACAAATGCTGAGAACCCACATTTTACTGAAAGGCAGAGTTCACAAGCAGAGAGAGAAACCAAAGACTCGGCATGACCAGGCCACAGAACAGAAAGCATCTTTGAGAAACAAAAACCAGATTCCCACCACCTGGAAGAAGGCAACGGAGATGAGGAAAGCCCAAGGTTAGACCAACAATCAGTTTCAGGTAAGTAAGATTTTCAGTAAGTGGGGCACGAATCCCGGAGCTGCTTAGCACTGGTCACACACTGGCTTGGGGGAGGCACAGAAGAACACTGATGCTCTACTGGTTTCTGTCCTGAGCCTGCAACAAATCCATATTGGGCTAGTGCACCAATACATTTGAAATTCAACAGAAAAGCTAGAAGGTAAATTAAAATATTTATCCAGTCTCTGGAAGCTAAAGGGATCTGTAATCTCAAGAGCAACAGACAAAAAAAATCACAAAGAAAATATTCTCATGGTACAGTGAATAAAAATAAGAATATTGCTTAGCTGGGATATAGTTCAGTTGGTAGAGTTGCCTAGCATGGATAAAGTCCTGGGTTCAATCCCAAATGCTACATATTTCAGTAATCCTAGCACTTTGGAGATGGCGACAGGAACATCAGGAGTTGAAGGACATCCTTAGCTACACAGTGAGCTCAAGGCTAGCCTGGGCTATATGAGACCATGTCTCCAAAAACTCTAAATATTCACAGAAATTAAGAGCCAAGAAAAACATAGAATAAATAAAATAAATGTTTTCAAAACGAATTCTCTGAATACCTACTCTCGATCAATAGGTTGAACAAAAGCTTCAGGCCTACTCTTTATTGATAGGATGAATGGCTTTAATTGTTTACGATTTAGAATGATCACATGCTGGCCAGCGTGAGGCAAAACCAGAACCCAGACATTAAGACACATGCAACCACACAGACAATGCACACTAAGTGCTTCAGACATTCACACGCATGTGATCATCACATTGGCAATGTATGCTAAGTGCTTTAAGATGCCCAAACTGGGTATCAAGAAGCTTATGCCAAGTTCAGAGAAATCTCGGCACATACACAAAAAAAACCAAAAATGTTACTCCTCTGGATATATATGGTCCTGTCTACAGGAAATATAGGGTCAAAGAGTGGAGCAGAGAAGGAAGGAAAGGCCATCCAGAGACTGCCCCACATGGGGATCCATCCCACATGCAGACACCAAACCCAGACACCATTGCGGATGCCAAGAAGTGCTTGCTGACAGGAGCATGATACAACTGTCTCCTGAGAGGTTCTGCCAGATCCTGACCAATACAGATGGGGAGGCTCGCAGCCAACCATCGGATGAGCACAGGGACCCCAATAGAGGAGTTAGGGGAAGAACTGAAGAAGCTGAAGGGGCCTTATATGGCATCAATGGGAGGGGAGGCCCTTGGTCCTGTGAAGGCTTGATGCTCCAGTGTAGAGGAATGCTAGGGCGGTGAGTCGGGAATGGGTAGGTGGTGGTGGTGGGGCACCCTTATAGAAGCAGGGTAAGGGTTGGAACAGGGGGTTTACAGAGGGGAAACCTCAAAAGGGGATAACATTTGAAATGTAAAGAAAAGAAAAGAAGAGAAAAGAAAAAAAATGTTACTCATGGTGACATAGCAGAAAGAGAAGTACAAGGGTAGAGTCCCAAAGCTTAACAAAACACAAACATGGGGTCACGTACTGCTTCTCAAAGGGGTACCTCAGGATAAGCATGGAATACAGACTGCACTCTGTGCTGATTGGGAAAGAAATTACTAGGTAAAGAACAGAAACAGACCCAAGGAAACACTGGCTGTAATTGCATTAGCATGATGGGAACTACACGAGCTTCAGCAAATGTGAAATCAGTTCTGAGGAAAACAATTTATCTTTGCATCCTAATATGTAGCTCTCAGTTACAGTTTGTGGTCTCCAAGGAAACGGTGGGCTCTCGTCCCTCTCTCAATGTCTACTTCTTTTAGGAAGATCTTTGACAGCAGCTAAAGGAACTCTCATAACGAGGCTTGGACTTCTCAACGATCCTGATGTCTCAGCATAGCTTCTCTCAGCAAGTGGCAGAGGCAGTGCTAGGATATGGAAGGCAGCAACCACCATTCCTTTACTGCTGTGCAGTCCAAGCATGACCCTATGTGTAAGGTCTCATGAACCTCAGCCCAGATGCAAAGACCAAGTCATTCTGTGTGCACATGGACCACAGAGCTAGGCTGTGCTCAGACCGTGACACTGGCCTGCTCACCCTACTTATTAATTCAACACAGATTGCTTTGGTCAGAGTCCCTTGCTACAATCAGAGGCACAAGCTAACAAACAAATAACAAGAGTCCATGTTGCACAAACTAGAGGTGAGTCTGTAGAGTGGAGTACCAGTGGTGTATCCATAACGGTTTGGGAGTATTGAAATCATCTCATACTACTAGAGATCACTTTCTTGTCTAATGGATCAGTGAAAATATGAAAGAGTGGAGCACAGCATTTTGAGAAGACACCGCAGACTGGGCTGTGGCTTTGGCAGTGGGAGATTGAGCCGAAGAAGGTTTACCAGCTCCAGACTCCAAATGGCACAGAGACTCCTGTGAAAAGCAAACTGGACTTTTGCCTGAAGGCAATGAGCAGACACATGCTTTAGAAATATAATTCTGCCCGTGGGATGGGCCTCAAGTTGGGCGGGTCACTGGCTGGCCAGTCCCTCAGTCTTTGTCCCTCCAAAGGGGATCCTGTTCCCCTAACTGAGCTACCTTGTCTGGCCTCCATGGGAGAGGATATGCCTAGTCCTGCAGTGGCTTGATGTGCCAGGTTAGGGAGATACCCAGGGGGTCTCCACCTTCTCAGAGGAAAAGGAGACAGGAGTGGGGAGGGCTGCAATTGGGATGTAAAGTAAATAGTTAATTAATGGTAAAAATATAATTCTGATCTGCCACTCAACAAGTACGTATTAAGCACCTATTTGATGTGAACACCTGCATCTGGACATATCAGGGCCCTGAGTACTTCCCACTGTTCTTTTCAGAGCAAAACCAGAGCAATATGAATGATATGAGCTATAAGACACTCAGTGAAATGTTAATAAGATGATCGAGGACATGGAAAAGCTCAAGAACGCAATAGCTCCCGTGGGCTCCAGTCAGAAACTCAGGGAGCCACCAAGGAGCAACTGGTGTCACCAAGAGCATCATCACCTTTTCACATAACTTTAAATATCAGGTTATGTGAAAAGATACTGATGATATCACATATAAAGGTATTAATAGTAAAACCTATAAAGATATCAGAGCTTTTATTAGATTAGATCCACACAGTAGTATCCACTTACTAGGAGGTACTCCTAGAGCCTAAATATAAAGGTAGCTTCCACTGGGGAACACTCCCAGGTTGGGGAGTAGAAAGGGTTCATGTCTGGCATGAGGTACATGGAAACTCCAGTGAGTGACATGACAGTCATGCTGTGCTCTCAGGGACACCACAGCCAGAGGTAAGATACCGGGGGGGGGGGGGGGGGGGGGGGGGGGGGGGACTGGAAGGGACTGTGGGAAAAGGATGGAGAAAAACAAAGCAAGCATAAGGGCCCCACCATGAAACCCATCCCCCTCTGTATATCAATCCAAGAAGCAAAGTAACAAAAAGACTCCAGGCTGAAAGAGGCAGTTTGCTAATACGGGTGTGGCAGCTTTGAACTTGGTTAGTAAGAGCTAAAACGGGCTGGGGAAAGGACTGGGTGAGTAAAGTACTTGCTATGGAAGCATAAGGACCAAGCTTAGGTCCTTAACACATAAAGGCTGGGAGCACCGAAGAGCATCTGTAAACCAAGGGCTGGGGGGGGGGGGCAGGGATAGGTGGACCTCAGAACTAGAAAGGGCAGGGTTCAGTCAGAGACGCCCATAGGAGAGAGCACAATGAAGAAAGACACACATCATCAACCTCTGGCCTTCGCACATGCATGAGCACACACACACACACACACACACTGACACACGCATGCACGCACGCACCCACAAGCACAAGCTCGCATCAGTCTCCATACTACAAATAATGACGGAGCAAGAAACTGGAAGTCATTGCTCCCTTGATCCTCACTGAAGGCATCCAGGTCTGAGAAGACAACTAGAAAGTCAAAAAAGAAAAAAGCAAGATGACCAAAACACATTGGGCTGCTTTGTGGTATTTGTCTGCAATATAAAGAAATTACAATACTTTCAATTTACTCAAAAACTACACAACCCCCCTGTATCACCGATGATTTTACTTCCTCAAAGCACCATTTGCTGGATCTCCTGTCTCCATCACAGTGAAGCCCCCGAAGTTTCCCTGATAAGATTAGATCACTCTTCAAAGTCTTAGACTTTTTTACAATATTTATTTAGTGTCTTTTACATTACAAGAATTTTGCCAGCATGTGTGTATGTGCACCATGTTCATGCAGTGCTCTCAGAGGCCAGAAGAATATGTCTTATCTTCTGGAACTCTACTTACAGGAGGTTATGAGCCATGTGGATGCGGGGAATTGAACCCAGGTCTTCTGCTAAAGAAAGGCAGTGCTCTTAACCATGGAGCCACCTCTCCAGCCCCAATTCTTACACTTTCTTCTAAGGCCGTTTTACCAACTTTTAAAAATATTTGCAAGATCTATAAATTGTAATTTTCTAATGCTTTATCTTCCACTGAAAACATGGCAACCTTTCTTTGCCATCTGGAATGGCATAAGCACTATCCCTCACACTCTCTTCTACCTCACTATCACATCAACGCCACCTGTGTCCGTGCACCCACACCCACACCCACACTCGGTTCATCCCAATGAACTAAGAGCTCTAAAGGGCTCTTGGGTTTTTGTCCCACTGGTAACAGTGCCCTGGCACGTCCTAATCAGCACTTGATGGAGGTAGAGGGGATGAGAGCAGGGAAAGACGGTAAAGGGAAGGCAAAGAGGCCAACATGAACTTCTAGCTTAAACTGACTCCATCCATTCACTCTTTCACTCAACAAAGTTTGCCCTGAGCTGCTTCACCAGCTACTATTATAGTAGTTGTGGCTACAGCGAAGAACAGGAGTGTGGGCACAGTGTGGAAAGTGCCTGACCTCATGATGTCCCAAGGCCTAGCAACAGGACCTCATCGTGCAAGCTGCAGAGTATGGAATAGGTCAATGAGAACTGCCAGCAGAGAGGACAAAGAAGGGGTCGTGGAGGAAGAGCTGCTACCCCTGACCCCCCAAAAAGTTGGTTCCAGCTGGCTGTCTCAAGCTGGTTTTATATCCCCATCACAGAAGGAAGTCACCCTTTTCTTCTTTAGCTGCCCAATGGCAGAGCTTCCAGAAGTTAGAGTCCTCAAAGCAGTTTAAACCTCGGCCTTTTTTTCTCTGATGCCCAACATCAATTGGGCCATAAATCTGTCATATACTCCCCGCTAGTTTAGATCCCTCCAAGTTATAACCCATGCAGTCTGGCCAAGACACGGAGACTCCCAGAGAGCTTTCATCACAGCCCAGCTGGAAACTCTTAATTCATTATTTTCAGTCCTAGCCAGTACCTCCTATGAGTACTCCAAGTACAGGAATAACTAGGTCACAATCATGTTCTCAAGATCCCCAATCCCTAATTGCAATTCCCCCATGATAAAAGAATCTGCATCCGAGTTCATGTGAACCGAGCTCCTTCCGTTCTCAGGCCAAATAATATTTTCTCTTGTGTAACTTGAGTCTGAAACTTGGTTCTCAAAACAAAAAGGCATTTTTAAGTTTACGAACCACTGATTAACTCCGAGGGGGTGGACGTTCAAACAGCTCCCAACATGTTTTGCTGACCCACTCCGTTTATCATCTTCTTTCAGCCTTCTCTGTTGTCACATACCGTTGTACCGTAAGAAATCAAGAAACTTGCAAACTGGCCTCTTAAATCAACAAAGCTTGTGATTTCTCAGAGTTAAGTGGCCCTGAGAATTCTCGTTACCCATTTGGTCAACAGTGCCATTTCTAATTTCATATTTCATGTGTTGGTAAGTGTCCATAACTCATGAGCTGGTGTGGGCACAGAGGTAAGCTGGCAAGAGAAGAGGAAAGGTCCTGCTTGGCCCCTTCCCATGGGAAACGCATGTTTAGTTAACATTAGCACACTTAACACATCTCCTAGTGTAAAAGCAACCTTCAGCTGGCATGGACTGGCTTGTGTAGCTTAACAATTCAAGAGGAAATTCGGCTGTTACTGTGTACTCGTTACCAGGTAATGCCTCTTCCCACCCACACACAATGTTGGAGAGGGTTGTCTACAAGAACTTAAAGTCTGAAGTCCAGGAAGTGAAGCTAAGCCATCATGAGAGGAGCTGTTATTTCTAATATTTTAGAAGAAGAAAAGACTTAAAAAGTCTAGCCTTGGGGTTGGCAAGTCTTTCTAATTCATTTTTAAGTTTTTTCATTAAAGCAGAGAAATAGAAAGGAGAAGGGCATCTCCATGGTAAAAGTCACAAGCTATGCTACATCCATGTGTCTGTGCAGAAGGGAAAATGGCTGAGGTTAGGGCAGGAACTTTGCCAGTGATGTTACTAGGGAGCTGTGAGACAGGTCTGTGAACTGGGCTAGGAGGAGCCTTGGGCCCTGACATTGTTCCGTTCATGGATGGGCACACTTTTAAGTGTGTTCTCTGACTTCTTTCAAAGATAAAGATGTGATCTCTGAAGCTGCATCTCCAGTGTGGTAAAACCCTTTCAAGGTATTTTCAAGGACTGGGTATCAGTAGGGGCTATGACTTTGAAGGGAAGGCAGGTAGAGAAAGTCTAGTGAGAAAACTAAGAGCATCAGGAGGAAGAGGAGGGTTCCCTGTCATGATTATGGTATGAATGCAGCAAATGTAGAGTAGAGACAATTCTTTACATGCTCACAATTGAGCACTTCTGGACAAAAGCCAGGTCTTACAAACGCTTCTGAGGCAAGTGGACCATGCCGCCAGACAGATGAACTGGTAAGGTTGAGTGATTCCCAAACCCCATAAAACTCATAACTGAGTATGGTAGGAATGGGGCCACTCCCTGCCAAACTCTACCTGAAACTGGTAACCATGACACCCCACTGAGAGGGCCGCAGCATCAGTCAGATAGCACAAAAGCCTGAAGTTCTCCATGTTAATGAGGTATCTAGACAGGCCCTGAGTGTTCAGCCAAAGAGTTTCCCTTCCCGGACATTTCTTCCCACAAAGTTATTCAATCCCTGGTTCACCTGAGTAAGGTGTATGCATTCACATTCACCATTAAATAAAGCAGTTTGGACAAGCAAAGACTGTCTCTTCATCAAGGATCACCGAAGGAGGAGGCCTTAATCATAAAGAGCAGTGCCCAAATCTCCCAGAGAAGGCCTTCTCTATCCCAGCACCCCCAAACTCTCTGCACTCACTCGGAATCAAATTGGGTTCCACCTCAGTCCCAGACTTTGCCTTCCCCTTCCTGCCTAGCACGTGGACATCCTGAGGGGAAACATGGATTGGAGGACCTCATTCCCAACTCCCAGCAGTATACCAGCAGTGCCTGGGTACACAGGAGACTGGGAACCACAGCAATGGGCCCAGACTCCACTGTTTTCCACCAAGGAAACAGACTGAGGAGCCCCATTACAGACTGCAGTCTGCAGCCCCTGAGTGGCAGGCCAGCACTCCAGCCTAACAAATGCAGAGACAAGTGAACATAGGAGTTACCCTATGAAGTTAGACAGCTATATGATTCCTATTAGGCTGCTGCTTGGTTTTAATAAGGACTATATGTATTTACAGAGAACACCTATTTACAGATAAGCAAGCAAGAAAGTTGGCATGCTTAATTTCCATACTCCACCAAGATTCAAGTCCCCCAAAGCCAGCCTTCTGAAGTCCAAAGCCATCTGCAACCCACCGGGATGCTGAACAACAATGGTGAGAAGAACGCTTCTAACAAGCTTTGGACTCTGGAGTTCTTTCATTGGTCCATAAGTCTCACCTCAACCTACACTGATCTGAGAAAGAACCAAGAGTACTGCTCAGCCCTTCACAGTCTCCCAGTGGGAAAAGCCAATTGAAGCTTGAGCTCCTTCGGGTTCCTCGGCCTGCAACACACTTCAGTGGACACTTCTTAAATGTCACTAGCCTGTGCTTCAATCATTCTCAGTTTGGTAGGGAAGATAAGTTTTCAGTAACCATCTTATCTAATAGAGCCATCATTGATATTAATTTTATGAAATTAACAAGGAGTCTGTTTTAAAAATAACTTCTAAAACTAGAATGCTCTGTATAAAGTCAACTATTATCCTAAAAGGAGTGAATTGTTGAAAGATAACAGGGGAAAAGAATCCAGACAACCATTTAAAGGATAAAATGATGATAAAGAAAGAAACAGCGTCTCCATTGTTCCCGGGCAGCTGTGGACCTGCCTTTGCAACGCTTCGGGTGAGAATTCTTGCTGTAAGCTAGAATTCCATACTAACCACTTGTGTTGCCTTAAAAAGCTTCCTGTAATGCTTTCAATACTTCACTATTACAGCATCAAAAGGAAACCAGAATGTGGGTCGCTCTATGGAGAAAGTCAAAGTTTGATCCATTCTTCTTTCTCTGCAGTTACTGAAGCAAAAACAGCATTTCCACACACTTCTTTTTATTTCTCACCAAACATCTTAGTTTTCTTTCCTTTTTCTTTTTACTCCAATTTTCCAGTTGTTCCTCAGGCACCTTCCCACACTGTGACACTATCAAAGACCATACAGCCTATGTATACATCACGGCAAAGAGAACATAGGTAGTCGTTAGGTTTCTGACAATCTGACAGTTGCGACATTTGCATTTCATGGGGTGACTGAGGGAATCTGACAAATGTTTGCCACTCCTAGTCCCAGAAACAGAACACAAGGCCTTCAGCCAAACACCCCAATTTCCACTGACCTAGGAAACTTGCCGTATGTAATCCTGCATCCAGTTTCAAAGGTGTTTCTGTCCAGTCCCTACACTGCCCTGTGTGCTCTGTATGCTGCTTCCTCTGTGTGACATTGCAAATCAAGACTCAGTCTATGGATGTAGATAACCCCACAGGCAGGAAGTGTGTCTTGGTGGACACCCCAAATAAAGCATGGGAAAAAAGAAACCAGATGTACATTAGGCCATTCCAGTGATTCAAGACTGTGCCAAAAGCCACACACACCCGAATCTGAGTTTCTTCTTAAAGCCAGATCTTCTTGTGACCAAATATTTCTCAGGGGAAGAACACTGGCAGCATATTAATCCATGTCACTTTAGGAACACAAGTGACACACAAAGAAACACACTAAATGCCTGTCATTCTTAACCACCCCCCCGCCTTTGCAGCCACAGATTAGCTACAGTGACTATTCTGTTATATGGAGTTAAACTAAGGCAATGTCATAATCACAGGCAGTGACTGGAAAGTTATGCTCTGTACAGCAGGCCAAACGCTTGCTGTGATTTTTGCCCTGTTACCTTGGTAACTGAGGAAGCTAATCAATCACTGAACATCTCCACAGCCATGTGGCCACTCACGCTCTCCACTTTGAGCCACAGGTGAGAACAGGAGAGATGAGTGCTTTCAGCGCTCACTGAATGTCTGTTAGATTAAAGGCATTCTCTAGCTCTGTGATATGGCGGTCCCAAAGCTTGTTCCCACAGAGACTTTCCACTTCAAATTCCCAATTGTTTGCGTGATAAAGAGAATTCCATGCCTCCTGAGAGACAAGCCAAACTCATCACAGGAGAGAACTGAAAAGAACCTTTCCCTGGCTCCTCAATTCCATAACCTGCCCTCCAAAGAGGCCAAAGAAAAGGCTCAGCCAGTGGAAGCGTTCATTGTCAAGCCTGATGACCTGACATCCGAGGACCCACATAGTGGAAGGAGAGACCTAGCTCCTGAAAGTTCAACCTCCATGTATACATGCATGTGCATCACACACACACACACACACACACAGAGAGAGAGAGAGAGAGAGAGAGAGAGAGAGAGAGAGAGAGATTTCAAGCTCCTTCAGGACCTCTTCCCTTCCTATTTAAGCCAAAGCTCAATTTCCATGAGACCTCAAACCCCTCATATTTCAATAAAAACTATTCATCACATCAAATGCCAATCATACAATAGCATTTTATAAAGACAATCTCTCCCAATAAACTCAATCCAAAAGATTTTTCGGTCATATAAAATTGAGAGCTTAAAAAGACTGATCAAAAGACTAAGGGACGCAGGACAGAAATTAGAAAATGTCAATCCAAAATTAAAGAGGTGTATGGACCGAGAGGAAGGAATAAAGACACTTAATATCAGGAAATAGCCAATGATTGAGAGTGGCAGCCATGGGTGTCACAGGTTGGGGGCACGTCCACATGACACCTGAGCTGCTGTGGACGCCATGGACCTCATTTTTAGACTCCCCACTTTGGTGGTGGCTGCTGGGGTTCCTCCAGCCCCAGTTCTCCTGGCTATAAAATAATACTGCCTCCCAAGGCTGCGTGAGCTAGGGGTGTCTCTGTGTACCCCACAGGCCTAGGCTTCATGGCATAGGAGAGAGCACTTTTTCACAGAATTCACTGGTTGTGTTTGACACTGCTCATAGTTTTAGAAGTTAGAGGATCTTCAACATATATATGGACGTGCCATGATTTTGTATACTAACCTAAAACCCAAAAGTCAAGGGGTAGATCAGTCATTGCTTAAGTGACTCAGAAGAATTGTGACAAATGCTCACTGAGTTACTGAACGCTAGACATTGGTCATAAGGTGTTGAACAAGACGAGTGATCCCTCCTCGTGGGATAGAACCATGCTAACAAACCAGCAAACCCCTACTTCATTCTTACATAAACTGCTCCATGAAGCCTCCTCTTGTACACAGTGGCGTCACTATCTACTGTTTCATTTTCAATATCTTTTAGACCCAGTAAGAACTTACCCATCTGAAGCCCACAAAACCATACGTGGCATTCTAAAACAGGACACGACCAAACAGTATGTTGCTAGGTGGCTGTTGTTATTTCTGACAGAAACTATTACAAATGTATCTAGCGACTTAGGAGGTGGCCATGACTTGTCCAAATAGCAACTGATTTATGGAGGGCAGAACTGCTATTAGGACATCCAAAGGCGTCCCCAGGGGATAAGTCTGCAGGCATCCACTCAAAAGCATGCATTGTCTCATAATGAGTAGTGCTTCAGCAATTCACGTCCATGGTGTCCTTGTTTTTAGGTCACCCAGATTCCAACTCAATGATGATTCCAGGGAAAAACTAGGGGCTCGGAGCTGCGTGAGCACAGGAATTAGAGAAAGAAAGCAATGTACATAATAAAATTATCAAGATCCCTCTGACTTCAAAGAAAACCACAAAGAACGCTCTCGTCTTAACAGAATCAGTATTTCAGGGCTCATTGGGGCATTTTTATGTATCAATCTGAAACTTAGTCTATTAATGTACTGAAGAAAAATCTATTATATGAGGTTCCTTACTATGCCCAGAAGAGGTGCTGTGATAGCAGCACAGTCTAGGAGCTGGGCCAGTTGTATTGCATCTGCTACTTCAGACACACGCTCTCTCACCAATACATAGTAGTAAGTTTGTATCTCCTCTCCACTTATAGCAATTTCCTTTCAGGTTAGGATGCCTAAAATGATTTATTTATATTTGTAATTGCATGAATATGTGTGCATGTGAGAGGTCTGTACACGTGAATGCAGGTTTCTCAAGAGGCCAAAGGTGCTGAATCCCTTGGAGGCTGTGAGTCACTGCCTGACGTGGATGTTGGTACTAGAATTGGGGTCTTCCGAAAAGAGATGTATGCTCTCGTAACCACTGAGTCATCTCTCCAGTGCTAAGATGCCTTCTTGTTCAGGCTGAGCTTCATAGACCTTAACACTAACGAAGATGCTTTGAAAGCTGTGGGTTTAAACTACTCCAATATTTTGGTTTTCAAAGCTTGCGTCTTCCAGAACCAACATTTTTATTCCTTTGAAATAAAAGAAGAGTGGCTTGTGGTGCTGCGCCTGGAGGCCTTTTTTTTACTCCAACCTGACGATGCTGTTTGTAGATTCAAGTTATCAGAGCCACTGTAAAATTAAGTATGAACTCGGGCAGCTGCTCCTATTGTTGTGCCGGACATCAGTATCTAACCCCTCTCACTGGAGTAGCGCCTAGCTACTCCAGGTTATGAGCTCTAAAAAAAAATAGTCAAGAATTTTCTATCCTGTTTAAAGGCTGTCTTCCTCAAGGAAGACAAGTCAATCCTACTGCATACTGTTTCCAGTGCCAGCCCTGCATCAGTAAGATGCTCTGTGTGTCTTGGATTTTATTCTTCCCATGCTAGAGAAGGTACAAAATACTTTCCTCTTCTCAAGTGAAGTTTGTAAGTCATATAAGGAAAGACTGGATCAAAACTGCCGAGGGGACCTTGTGTTGCTTCGGTCTAAAGTTCATGAGGCTGATTTAGAGAGAACAGGATCTCTGAGACAGCACATGCATCCCAGGGTGACTTGAGGGAAAGTTCAGCTCCTCAAAAGCAAGCAAGAGCTTATAAAAAAAAAAAACACTTCCCCTTTGGATAAACATGGGCCTGACTTGCAAGCCTTCACTTACAGCCTGGCTCAGTGTCCTGCGACAATGAAGGTCAAAGGGGCCTCTGTGGGGACAGTAGCCAGGGAGCAGCTCACCAGAAAGCAACAGACACAGCCCTATTTTATGAATTGAGACCCTAAGGCAGTGGTTCTCAACCTCCCTAATGCTGCAACCCATTAATATGGTTCCTCATGTCGTGGTGACCCTCGACTATAAAATTATTCCCTTGCTACTTCATAACTAGTTTTGCTACTGTTATGAATTGTAATGTAAATATTTGATATGCCAGATATCTGATATGTGACCAGCAAGGGGTCACAATCCACAGGCTGAGAAATGCTGCCCTCGAATATTTCCATTTTCTAAGGCAACAAAGATCCCAATCTACTGATGACTTTTAAAGTTCTGGAACAATCCAGAGCAAAGGGTTTGTTGCTGAGGAGGCATGGTGGGAAAGCTGTTGAATGCTCCACTCATGTCCTCCACAGACTCCACCCCTCCACACAGGTTGGTGATGGGCATCTACAGTCATGTCCACACGGGGTACAGAGCATTTTCAGTCCTCTCAGAGAATGAGGGAGTGTCTTTACAATGATGCTCTTCATCTAAAACCACCCAGGAGTTTAGCTGGTCACCTCAGCGGAGTGGGGAATCATGTAAGAAGCAGAACTATCATCCCAAAACATGAAGCCATTGCATGAGCATGTGAGTGACTATCATCAATACAATCAGCACCCAGAGCTTCAGGGTAAGGATGTCAAAGACGTCAATGGGGGTAAGAGGGATATGGAAGCTTCTGGAAAGATGGATGGGCAGATTTGAGAATATCCAGTTTTTAAATTAAGCCAAAATATTTTGTTTCACACAGAACTCCCAGGAGTTCATATGTTAATGCCCCATTACCTCTCCAAGAATAAGGCTGTAGTATAGGATTTCCAAAATGATATTGACCATGGAAACTGCGCTTCGTGGACCCCTCTTGGGACTAATGTTCTACAAAAAGTACTTTGGCACATCAGACGGACCACATAGCTCCAGATATCTGTCCAATATACATTAATAAACCCCAAAGATTGACTCCCTAGGGACCATGACTACCAGAAAACATAAGCACCACGTATCCCTTAATATTCTCAATTGAGCATATAAACTTGGTAAGAGTCTCTGGACGGCAGTTCATAGATAGATCTGAAACAGTCTCAGAAATAGACTGGCCCTCTCCCAATTTATACATACAAAGGAGAATTTCTTTAAAACTCCACTACCCTGTCTTAATACAAAGGAGAATTTCTTGAAAAGCCTATACCTTGCTTTGGACTGAAGTATACAGAAGCACAGTGAGGGGTGGTGGACTTCAGAGAGCGCTAAACTCAGCTCTTTGGAATGAGGCCAAAAGACCTTTAGGTGCCATCTGTGCTCCCATAAAAGGGTGCTCCCGGTAGGGAGTCCTCCTTTTGTCCCAGAACAAACTGAGTGTCTGTATATCTGTGCACTGTCTTCCTACTGTTTACATTATTTCTTGTCACCTCTGCTACTTTGCTGTCTCCTGCAATGCATGGCTCTTTGCAATACGTGTGTGTGTGTGTGTGTGTGTGTGTCAAGGCTGATGACAAGAGCCATGTGTTACTTCCTGATCCTACCACTTGTGTAGGTCAAGGCTGGGCCTTTACTAAACATTTACTGTAGTTGTCACACCTGACATGATGCAGCTAGTGTGTTCATCGCTTGTGCTTAACAGGATTCCAGTAAACAGTCCTGATAAACTAGGCTGCTTTGAAGCCATGGCACCCTCTGGATTTGTTTACTTTTTCAGTTTCCATGCTCCCCTTTTTTTCTTTGTGTGAAAATACTGCTTTCTCTAAGGTTGAAAAAAAAGGCAGTCGGAGGGAGAAAGGTCCTTGCTTAAGGTTGGCTACCCACACCAGAAGCAAGGCTCTGGGCTGCGTTGGATAACACCACAGCCATGAGCCACAAGCGGCTATCTGATGCTTTAGACTGGGATGTAGTAAAACATAGGTTTTGGTTTTCAAAGACATACTAAAGAAAAATAATGGAATATATTATATTGATAACCTCTAATGCTATCTATTGAAAATAGATACATCAGGTTAAAATAAAATGTACTTAAAAATAGAATTTGCCAATTTTTTCCGGTGGCTACTACAAAAATTAAAATGATAAGCTTTACACATTCCAGACTAGGAAGTTTCCCAAATATCACACAAGGATACTTACTCATTTATATAACCAGTTTTGTTTTTTAATACATTCACACAGGATCCGAAAAATGGCTCTCAGTGGGGAAAGGCACTTGGTGCCAAACCTTATTACCTGAGTTTGTTCCCTGGGCCCCACAGAGTGAGTGGAGAAAATAGATTCCCAAAAGTTGTTCTGTGAACTCCACACAAGTGCTGTGGCATGTATACAGAAGCATGTACAGACATACAGACACACAGACACAAATACACACACAATAAATAAACATAGCAAAAAAAAAATTCCAAGTTCAAAAGTAAGAGGTAAGATTTGAAACTAATTCTCTGTGATAGCAAATTTTATAGTAGTGCATTTCCAGCCTTGGAGCTGGAGAGACAGCATTTCCTGTGCTCATGTAACAGCCCGAGCTTGAGTCCCCCATAAAAAACCAGGTACTGCTGCAGGAGTGTCTGTAACCATAGCACCGTGTGGAAGATGAAGACAAGAGAGTTCCTGAGGCTGCCAGCTCAGGTCTGTACAGCTCCTGGTCAGGTGAGAAACCCTGTCTCAAGGGAGAAAGGTGAACAGTGACAGAGCAGGACACACAGTATACATTTCTGGCCTCTGCATGTACGCACACCTGCACACACATGATCATGTACCATATGCTGATATCATATATGTATATCACATTTTAAAATATTAAATCCTTATTTCACAAATGCAAGGACAGGTTAAAACGATCCTTTCAACTGAAGCACAAAGACCAATACGTGAAACTGTCAAGGTCAAGTGTGATACCATGATGCAGAATTTGCAAATGTGGATATGATAGTCTCTTATATCTGTGTGTATATCAACGTGTCCGTGGGAGGCACTTACCTGACAGAATGAGGTGTCACAGGTACTTCTGAGGAAACTGGTGGGGATCTTCTTTGTGATTCAAAGTCACCAGAGAGGCTTCAAGATTGTGCCCATTGATACAAGGCATGTATCATAGGCCCTGCCCAGTGGAGGACACAGAGCACCCAGGGATGCCCAGTGTGGTTACATGGATGGGGGGTCCAAAGATGGGTTTTTACTGTGCCAAAGTTGGTTGTTTGTGGTGGCAAAAATTAAAAGGCACAAATGTTTATCCACTGCTACAGAAATAAACAAACCCCACCCATCTGCACAACAGGCGCAGCTCCAGGAGGTGGGTCCCGTCAGTGACTGGCACCAGCTTTGTGCTACCTCGTGCCCTCTGTTGGATTCCGACAGTGCTTCCCCTGAACTTCACTGATAAAAAGCTAACAACTAAAAGCATTCCTGGAGTGGGTACAGAGCCCAATTTTGTCCTCATCCTGGAGACAGGAGCCGGGATTTATCTGAATGAATGCATCTGGATGTAGGAAGCTGGGCACGTGCTCTCAGTCTACGTAGTCCTTGGGAGCCCATTAGTATAGAAAGCAACCAGGCTAGAATTGCTCTTTGGAAGAGCAGAGCGGTGCCTTTAGATCAAAACGAGTCAGAAAATTCCAGGACCTTAATGCTAGATACATCCAAGCAATAGTCAATCCAGGACCTCGTGTTAGATACATCCAAGCAATAGTCAATCCAGGACCTCGTGTTAGATACATCCAAGCAATAGTCAATCCAGGACCTCGTGTTAGATACATCCAAGCAATAGTTAAGGCTACCTTCTTTTGGTTTTTAAAATTACTTAAAATGAACTTGGTTGAACTGTAACATGGAGAAAAACTACCCTCCTAGCCTTAACCTTTTAATAATAATAATAATAATAACTTGCTTTTTGAGACAGGGTTTCAGGTATCCAGGCTGGTCCTGAACATCCTGTGTAGCCAAGGTTGGCACAAAGCGATGAGAATGCTAATCTGTCCACATGTAGACAACCTACACTGCCTGCCTGCCTTCTAGAATAAATGGTTCATATCCAACACTATGCCTCTGATCTCCTGCAGAGGCTAAAGGAACGCAGTTCACATCCATGGGTCAGGCAGGAAGGATACATAATCCATAGCTGCTCCTGAGCCTGCACTCCAGTGGAGGAAAAGGCAACTTGCAGTTTCATTATCACTTAGTGGTTGCCATTATGCCATTATAAGAGGAGGGAGAGGGAGAGGGAGAGGGAGAGGGAGAGGGAGAGAACAGATGGAATAATGGCTTCCAAAAAGTTGGTTTCCAAACAAAAATGCCTCATCTCAACAAAAACAGAACACCACTAACCTAAGTAGTTATTCATTAATACAGTTAATCAAAAGAAGCTGTCTTCCCTTCAACATTGATGGTCATGATAGATTCTACACATTCATCTACCATTCATGAAATCACACATATGTAATAGGTAAAAAGATATAGGACCCCCAATAGTGAAAATTCAATAGATAAAAATAAATTTTGCAATCAAAATCGTACTTCCTCCTCCCCCGTGGTGAAAAGAAAGGCTTTCTGGGTCCCCTCCCTCACAGAAGGGCAGCACTGGGCTCCTGGGAGAACAATGGCGAGTAACCGCTAGGGAAAGCCGACTTCCTGTCCCCAGCCTCCACTTCTCCATTATCTGGAACGCTGCCACAGTCGCTAGTCTTCTGTGGCCAAGTCCTTCCACATCTCAGTGAGGGCTACTTAAATACACCCTAAACTTGGAGACTCCACATAGAAACTCACCACTTTGATTAGTAACTTGATAATCTCATGCATTCAGGCCATTTCTCCATCTTTGGCAAATATCACATTTTTGAAATAGTAACAGGTAAATATCAATGGCTCAAAATCCCTTGGGTTTTCCAAATCAGCACCTCCCACCACGGGAAGCAATTATTCTTTGCAGGCAACCTTGGACTGCTTTGTTTGAAGAATGTTTATTTCATTCATTGTTTCTCCAAAACAAATTAAACTCAGCAGCAATGTCTACAGTGTTCCCTTCACATGCCACCAAGCCATACATCGACAATTTTAATCGGTAGCATCTTCACCGAGCTAACAGTAAGGCCACAGAAGGCTACTATCTATTACAAATTGTCCTTCATTGTTAGGGTGCCACTGGATATGTCTTGGCTCCAGGTCAATAATATACGTGCACAGGTTATAAAGGGAAAACGTTTAAACACAGACTCCAAAAGACATCAAGATACTGCACAATGGCCATACTCTGAGTGGGCCAAAGAACAGAAATACTGTATCATTTATCCAATAATCATAGCAATTGCCCTAGAGTTGCTTATCAAAATGTGCCTTTGGTATATTAGAAAACAACTGAATTTATGTCAACACTAAAAAAATAAACAACTTCTCACATACTGCGGTGCTCTTTGATTCAGCTCCATGGTTTGAGTGACACTGATTATCAATCACACTGATAATTAGCTTTGCTTTCTGTCTTAGAATAAGATCTTTATACAATTTGGGAGAAGGGTGATCATTGCAATTTTGAAAAGTTCTGAGGAATTTTCTTTTGTTTTTACTTTTTTTTTTTTTTGCAAGATTCCTCCATATAGCCCTAGCCATCCTAGAACTTGTTATGTAGACCAGGCTAGCCTTCACCTCACAGAGATCAGCCTACCTCTGTCTCTCTGCTTCCCAAGTGCTGGGATTAAAAGCATGTTCTATCATCCCCAGCTCTGGAAAATTTCTAATTTCAGCTTTATATAACACAAACCTTTTAAGCGTCACTAAATAACAAACGGTAGGGCTAGGGAGATGACTCAGTGGGTAAGAGCACTCGCTATAGAAGTCAGAGTCAATGAGTTCAAGTCACCAGCAGCCATATAAAAGATGGGTATGATGGTGGAGTGGGTGCCTGTGATCCCAGCATTGCATGGAAGAGACAGGTAGATCCTGGGAACTCACTGGCCAGCCAGACTGGCCAAAACAGAAAGCTGCGTGCTCGGGGAGAGACCCTAACACCAACACACAAGGTGGAGAAGGAGAGATAGGGGAGATTGTCCCTTTGTATTTTGGTGCCCAGTCTGCTTATGTGTAAATTCATAATCCTCTTCTGGACTCCGCATGTAGCACATGGGTGTGCACACATGTGCACATACAATATATAACATGCAGAGAGACAGATAAATTACTTTAAATACCAGTTTTAAAACAACACTAAAATAAAAATTTAAACTAAAAATGATGAGGAAATGACTCAATGTAGAGACAACATGATAAACGAAGCCAGCAGCCATTAGGAACATTCTGCATCCTCGAATAAGTCAATATTGTATTAGCTAGGCAAAGCAAGCAAATTTTTCCTTTTAACTGATAGAAGCATGGAACAGTAAAATTGAAAATGGAAACTCAAATTAAAGTTTATTGAAGCTCGTTTGGCCTTAAGGTTATCCCTGGACATCTCTGAGCTTTGGCTTTTTGTAAGCAAGGGCAAGGACAGTTGTCCACACTTCCTGGGCTGCATACTGAGTACACAGTGCTGAGCCCAGCTACTTAGCACACCCCTGCACTGAACAGTAGACTCCATCTGTGTTTGTCATTCCAGCTGCTGCCAGGGTCAGTGGCTCTTCTCGTGTGTTTTTTCATCCTAAGTGTTTCTCTTTCTCTGTGTGTGTTCTTGTGGGAAAGCATTTGAATTTACAGGATCATGTGAAGTTCATGATTTCACCTTTGTGGGAAATTGTCCCCTTTGTATGTTGGTGCCCACCCTTCTTCTGTGTAAGCTCACTATGAAACACCGCATCCACTGCCAAGACCTGCTGAGGAGCATCCAAACCCAGAGCCGCCATCTTGGCATCCTGGAGACCTCCTCAGTGACAGTTCAGAAGCCTGGCCAGCCAATTTCAGGAAGTAGCTGCACACACTCAATGACAACATAAACCAGTAACAGATTAGTCACCGGAATGCCTTTATATAAATCGCGTAGAAAACACTTTACCTCTTTCACACTGGGGTCCAGTAAAGCCGTATGTGCAGGCACACCGATTTGGGGCCACACACCTCCCTCCGTTGAGACAGCCACTTTCACAGACAGCTGCAAGATAAGGAGAGAAAGTCTCAGGATGCTGCACTTGGAATGATCCCCCCAGTGTTTGCTTTGGGCAGACACCCCACGGTTGCAGATCACCATAGGATGCTCCCTGAACAGATGACTGTGTACCTGGGTTACACTTACGGTCTCATCTCAGTGTGTGCAGCCCCTGAGAAATGCTTTCAGTTCTGCATCTAAGGTGCATATTTCGAACTCGCCTCACCAGATACAAACTGCATGTGAGCGAGTGGACTCTTGCTTAGGACTGATGTGTAATTTTGAGAGGGCTTCCCTGAGGAGTAACAGTGTTCATGCTGATAGCGCCAAGTGCTGCAAGTGACCAAATGTTAAGATGGGATTCTGTTAAGGTTCACTGTGTGAAGCTGGGTCTCTGTCCTTCCTTGCCTATCTAAGGCATTCTCTGGTTGGCTTTAATAAAAATCTGAAGGCCAATTAGCTGGGCAGGAAGTGGAAGACAGAGTTCCTTTCCTGGGTAAGGCTTGATGGTCATATTAAGTCAGATGAGCCAGTTGAGAGTCTGCCCAGAAAAGGCCTAAGCTTTGGAATATTAAAAGGTCTCTGTGTGGTTACTTGGGGGAATTATCTGGTCAAAGAATAACTACCACCATATTAATTTCCAGCTGGGCTACTGTGACTCTCTCCTCTTTCCAAATTGGGCTGCACAAAACTCAATATTCTTGTCACATAGTGGTGTGGGGATAATCACTGGGCATAATATAAATGTTGACTAATTTATAGTAGCATTTTCCATCATATACATACAACGGTAAAATTCAAAAGAACATGAACAATAACATTTTATTAAGTAAGCATATGTGTAGTAGAGTTTAATACAACTGTGAAATGATAATTGATAAGACAATACAAATAATAAAATATTAACTATAAAAGATCTATCTTGGGCCTAAAAGGGTATATTCAGATGATAGAACTATAAGTAGTTTTGTTTTTCTAATAATGAATTTTTCCAAGATTTTTCTATATTGTGAGTAGTCCATTCTACGGTAATGAAGAAGCTCGTAAGAAGAACAGCTATTCTAAGCAGTGTGCAGGGACCAGCAGAGTGCAGACACAATCGTGGTGCTTGTGCGTGAACCAGCAAACTGGACATCCAGTCAACACTAGTGCAGCAGAGTCCGCCATGGGGAGCTGGAGATACGCAGACACAATTAGTCAATACAAGGAAAATGTTTGGAAAGAGAGATGAGAGTTGTTTTGAAATACTTCCTGAAAATTCAGGTAGAGACAGTTAGCAAATCAAGAGGCGAATGTTTGGAACTTAGGCTGAGATTTCTTTTTGAAGGGGGTGAAAATGCTCTAAAACTGGCTTATGGTGATACTTGCACAATCTGGTAGATGAGTTAACATTATGAAGCCCTACAGTGGGAAAGGGTGGTGGGTGTAGTTTGTGAATTAAATAACTGTCAAATATTTTTTAAAAAGAAGTATTTCGTACCTGTAAGTCTAAGGTGTGAGGCAAGGCAGGTGGTAAAGGCAAACAAAAAGAACGTGAACCAAGCAAGTTACTATCAAACCCAGGAGACTGGCACTAAATGTTGGGGTGATCTGTCCATCTGCAAGGGTCCCGAGACATCTGCGAAAATGTGGCGCCCTGGGTTATCAAAGAAAATTCCCAGCACCTGTCTCATAATTCCACAGGTCTGCGCGTGACCAGCATCTACCACATGGTATACTTACGCTGTCCACAGTGAGTGCCGATGTACCCCTTCTGGCACAGACAGTGGTCATCGCTGCAGCTGCCCCCATTCATACAGCGGATGCTGCAGTGTTGGACTAGGGACAAAAGAGAGGAAAGGCTTAGGGTGGCAGCTTGTGTGTGCAGATGGCAACATTTCACCCGACATGATTTGTGGTTATTTGACAAAAATAAAATAATTCATCAAGATTCATATATCATGCAGATAGCAGAAGGATCCTAATTATCAAGGCTCATTATGTTACGTACAAAACCCCTTCAGTGCAGTGGGGGGGGTTTCTTGGCACTTGCTTTAATGGGACTAAATGACTTCCTTGATTTAGCAGAATATACAGCCCAGTGTCATCTCTGTAATTTATACCAATAAAAAAGGAGTGTCTGAGTGATGGCCCAGGACAAGGTTGAAGTGGCAATGATTCCCATAAAAGGATTTAGAGTTGAAAGTATCCGGCCAGGGAAACTGTTGGAGTTATACATTCTACCAATTTTTCTTCTGTTTTGATGGCAGGGAGAAAGGACATACTGGAAGCGTTACATAGCAATGATGTTTGATGGATGGAGAGTAGGGCGTGCTGACTGGACTGAACTCAGAAAGCGCTGCTCATTTAAACTGTAACATTAAATGAAAGACCATCAGAATTTCAAATTCATTCTGTGTCACATTCTCACCTAGAGAAGTGTGCATGTCTAAGTCCTAGACTATGGGTGGATACCATCAGACCTGAGACAGACAGTGACACGCTATGCAGTGACACACTGAGTGGAGTCTGAGAAATGTCTGGTAGGCCCTCCTATGAGAGATGTCGATAGTCACAGTTAGAACAGGCTCTCTCCTCTAGCATGTAGGCTATCTTATGCTGATAGCATTTTCAAAAGGTCCAGCTGGTCCCTAGTTGCTAGAGGCAGTAACTACCCTACCCAGAGAAGACTAAAGGCTTGGCTAAGGGAATCATGAGTCCTGCTGATATTTCTTGATATAAAGCCATAGTTGGACGCCTGAGTTTTGGCTTTTTCTGGTGTGTCCTATGTGTGGGAGTCAATTCCCAGTGGAAATGGCTCAGCAGGGAACAGAATTCTGTCCCATCTATGCAGAGACAGGGGCCAAGGGCTCTGATCACTCTTAAGCTGTCTTCATGGAATGCGCAAGCCAAACCTTCCCCCCAGAGCACAAAAGAGTTCCCCCCACAGCCAACCTCATCTGTGAGCAATGCTAAGAAATGACTACTTGGCTATGTGAAAAAAAAAAAAGGTCATTTATCTAAAGAGCTAAAATATTCAGAGGTCATCCTAGCCCGACAGCCGAAAAATGAAAATTCAAACTCCTGTTCATACTGCACCCTCTCAGATGCAAAGAGTTGAAAGTGATCTGCCTTTTCAAGAATCTTGCTCTCCTCCTGGAATATCATAGAAGACTCCATTTCTCCTGAGCCAGAAGATTCTTGCACCTCGGCACTCAGAGCCTCTTCAGTAGGGCCCTAAACACCCATCAGAGCTCTCAGAACTCCTGACCTGGAAACAGACCATTCGGTCCCCCGACAAATACGTCTGAATGCCTACTATGAGTCATTACAAATGCTAGGTATTCTGAGGTGATCCCTTTGTGGAACCTCTCCTAACATCTCCTGTCTCTTTGCCCCTAACTCTTGGGGCCCAAACTAAAGCTCTCATCAAATCCCACCGGTCTCCATCACCCCTTAAATGTCTCTCTGTTTCTTTGCTCCTCTCTGACTTCTGCTCTGTCCTCCCTCCCAAGCCAGATGGGAGATGATGAAGGTGAGACCCTGCACATCTGGTTTGATGATCAGACTGGAAGAGTAACCCAGGTTAAGAAACTGTCCCGTGTGTCCCAGGTGCCTAATGGCTCTGAGAGGATAATTATTTGAACATTTTAACCTTTCCCCTCCATCTACAAGAGCTACTAGCTCCCCCTGCTACGGACATCAAGCAAACCATGCAGACTGTTACGTTAGGCTCCATTAAACCCTCTAAGCCAAATGCATTTTAACTCTAATACAATCTACAAGTATAGAAAGGAAAAAAATACGCTTAAGGCTTTGGATACTATTCTAAGTGGGTCAGGAAATGGTGTACAATTGCTTTAAAACTCAGTCTATGCTTAGATCCATGCTATCTTAGAAAAACAGCAAGGACTGGGAAAGGGCAGGAAATGACGTCATCCTTCGAGCAAACTCAGTGCACAAACTGATTTCAATTAAAGTGGCTCATGCCAAGACCTGATTTCCATTCCCACACGAGCAACAAAGCCGCTTAGCTACTCTGCAATTTCAAACAAAAAAAGGAAAGAGTGGCCAGTGGCTTGCACAGTGGCCTCCCAGTTACTTGTTCAAATTGAAAGTCAGGGCGAGATCTCCTTTCCAGGAAGAATGACTCTGTGTACACTGAAACGTGACAGATCAAAAGCCTCCCTTGATACAGCTTTCATTTCCTTAAACCCCCTCTTTCCAGTTGAAACTTCTCCAGGATAAAAATATTCTTTCTCCTTTATAAAAAAACAAAACCACCCTGTGAGACTTGGAAGGCCAAAAGTCATTGTGAGCCCAGTCAGTGGTCATGCTGCCCAGTGGGCCTTGGGGTTATCAGCAGAATGGAGGCCTCCATCACTGCTTTCATGGATAGGTCTTAGAGCTTAAGGAAAAAGTGTTCCTTTAAAAGTGGGAGTAAGCCTGGCATGTGGCTTGTCTCTACAAACACTCAGCACTGGGTAGGCTGAGGCTGGCGTGTGGAAGTGTTGGAGAAGGGACAGATCAATGGCATAGCAGAGAGCTCAGGCATACATTCAAGGCTAGCCTGGGCTACAGGGTAAATTCCCATAATCTAAAGAGACTTTATCTCAAAAGTTATTTTAGAAGGTGGGTGCATACCTAGTATCTCTGACAAGGCTTTACCTTTGCCGCCTAATCTGGAAATCGTTTAGAGGGACCAGACTCACAGACAGCTGTTCCTTTGGATTGCATCCTGGTACCTAGTCTAAATTTAGTCTCTAATTTAGACAGGAATCCCAGATGTTTCATAATTAGCAGATAAGAGTTTGTCTAATGAAAGAAAGAAAAACTCTGAAAAAATGAGTGTGAGTTCTACTCACACTCATAGGATGTAGCATCCATTAATGGATGTGCTAAAAACCCCATGTCAAGACACATGCTTAAACTCAACCCGTATTGAGATTTTACCAGAAACAGGATACTAAGAGAGTCTAAGCAGTTATTGTGCAAGTTGAACCTGACCTGTGCAGTCAGACCCCTAATGAAAAAGTCCCATTAAAGATGGCCAGAGAGCCTCTGATCATTTCACACCAGGATCCACATCCTAGAAGTAACAGGCACGGCCCACATTTACCTGCAGCCACTAAAGGTCCCAAATAAGCGTTGTATTCATTTCAGAATCGGTCCCTTCAATCATTCAACAAGCACCCACTGAAAATCTTCCATTGAGAAGGTCTCAGGAAGAGCTCAAAGCCTGTCTTTAGAAAGTGCGGTACAAACTCATTAAAATGACTAACTAGAAAGGAATGGCACGAATGCGGCACAGGAAGGGAAAGATTCGGGGCCAACATTTGGATCTCAACATCTCAACCATCACCCTCTAGTCAGGCTTAGCCCCCAGAGAGAGCACTGGGGAAATTTCAAATAAGCAACTGAATGTGTGTTTTAATTTCAGCACTGGGAAAAGCCCAAACAGAAAAATGAAATAGGCAGACCAATCTCTAGCCTCTACACCTGATACAACAACCCACTGAGGTGGCCTGAGAAACTGCAAGAAACAGACAGTTTTCATTTAGACCCATAATTCCCTTAGGTACATAAACATCTGTGAGTGTCTACAGACTCACACAGCTTAAAACAGGGCCAGACCATCTCCAAAACATAAAAGTCACCTGAGCTGGGAAAGGTTCAGAAAAGTTTAGGTTGAAGTGGCATCTGTCATAAGAGTTTCCGTAAAGTCTGTGTAGAGAGAAAACTAATTCAACAAGCATTAAAGGATGAGTCTGGAGAGCCTTTGGGTGCCCCTCCCTGTCAGTATAAATGCTACAGATCCCTAAAATGTGTTTTCTAGAGCCAAGCCTTTCAGAGAAGCTATGGCACAAGTCTCTCTTCCTCTGAGCCCTCTCACAATCCTAGCACATGGTTGTACCACACTCTTAACCTTCCTTGGTCTTCCTACGGCCTCAGATCTATGCTGGAAGTAGAAGTGTCCCTAGACACAACTGGAATCGAATTAAAACAGAAAATGACAAAGCTTGAAAAGGGTGAGCTCCTGTGAGATAGGAGTTCTCCTCCATTTGATATGCAGATTTAATATAATTCCTATCAAAATATGCTAAGGCTGTGGAGGTATAGGTGTGATCAGCCCAAGCTTCTTATGGACAGGTGAAAGAGTACCGAAACGATTCAGAAAGAAAGACCAAAGCAAGAGTATGGATTTATTTTATCACTTGAGGCTGTGTGATAATGGAGAAGGGACAGATCAATGGCATAGCAGAGAGCTCAGGCTCATGAAAGCATACCCCGGAGACTGTTGACAAACCACAAAGGTAAATCTTGTCAGTCAGACTTCTGTCACTATGTCAGACACTTGACTAATGGACCAGCAGAGAGACAGGGGTCACGTCACACCTTTGGAGACTTCATTTTACAGTTTCAGCCCCATTGTCTTATGCCTACAAGGAGCACACACTGGCAGGACTGTGTGGCAGGGTAAGATGACTCACAAGGCCACAAAGGACAATTCCTTCCAGGGCATCCGGCGACCTGAGGACCCTTCCCTGGGGAACACTCATCGCTCCCACCATCTCCTTAACCTTTACGAGACAAACCATGGCAAAACTAAGTGCCTAAAGACAGAATTTTGGTTTCTTCTGAAGCAACTGGACACCCATAGGTAACAGCTGACCCTAACCCCAACCTCATACTTAACACAAAATGTATCTCCATAGAAACCACAGATGTTGATGTAAAACTATAAACAGTTAGAGACGAGTTAGAGAGGAATCTCTGTGATCAAAGACGATGCAACACTCTGGGGCTAGATGCCAAAAGCATGAACGAGCAGAGGAAAGGCTGATAAGCTACAGTGCACTGGCTTTAAAATTGTGCTTGGTGGAAGAGCCTACTGATTCAGAGAAAGCAAACCGTGGAGAAAGGCTTGCTCGGAAACGTCTGCAGATCACAGGTCGGACGGAGCTAGGATAATAGGGTAAGTAGCTGTCCTCTGTAGGTGCCACCGTTCTCGTGCTTAGGATTCAGGACTGCACAGAGATGGAGAAAGTGAGGTGCGCACAGGCACGCATTACATTCTTGTTTTCTACTCTTCACTGTACATGGGATGTGACTTCCTGCTTCAATATCCTGCCGTGCTGACCCACCTTCAGTGATGAACTCTAGCCTGAGACTGTGAGCCAGATAAGTCATTTCTCTGGGGTATTGTTATTACAGCAATGGGGAAATAACTGAGACAGTCCCTGCCAAGGAGGACCAGGAGCCTGTTTACTCTTTTGTCATGTGAAAATATACAGAAAGTGACAGCTATGAATATGTACCCTTATATGAAAACTTCCAGGGCCCTGATTACAACTCCCAATTTCTAAAAAAAAATTCCATAAAATAAAGTTCCATGATATTTAGTTATGGCAGCCTGAAACATTTTTCTTTTTTAAGATAATTTTAAAAATTGTACTTATGTGTATGTGTGTGGGTGCTCTAGGAGCCCAGATCACCTGGATCTGGGCTTACTGACAACGGCGAGGCACCTGGTAAGAGCAGGGAGGGGGGAAAAGAACCTGGGTCCTCCTGCGGAATAGCCAGAGTCCCAACCATTGAGCCAGGTCTCCAGCCCTCTAATTCACCTTCCTTCCTTCCTTCCTTCCTTCCTTCCTTCCTTCCTTCCTTCCTTCCTTCCTTCCTTCCTTCCTTCCTTCCTCTCTCCCTCCCTCCTTCCCTTTCTTTCTTTCTTTCTTCCTTCCTTCCTTCCTTCCTTTCTTCCTCTCTCCCTCCCTCCTTCTCCCTCCCTCCTTTCCTTCCTTCCTTCCTTCTTTCCTTCCTTCCTTCCTTCCTTTTTAAAAATTTGTATGAGTGTCATGCCTGTATCACAGAAGCCAGAAGATGGTGCCAGAGCCCATGGAGCAGGAATTACAGGTGGTTGTGAGTTATTGTTATAGATGCTGAGAACTGAACTCGGGTCCTCTGCAAGAGTAACAAGTGCTCTTAACTGCTGTACCATCTCTCCAGCCTCCGAAACCGTTCTTTATCCTAGTATGCAAACTAACATGTATTTGCAAATGCATGTGTACATACATATTTAAGGAGGGTTGTGAACTCATTTAATAAACATGGTAGGACTTTATAAGAAGTAGGACTGCTCAGGATCCAACCCTGGGCTCAGAAACTTAAGTAGGGTCCTAAACAGAACTGGAATTAAAATCCAGAAGGAAAACAAACAAAAACCCCAGCTCTCATTTTATCTATCTAATATTTCTTTAACTCGTGAGCCTAAGTGGCCAGTGGCCAGTGGCCAGAGTCCTGCTGGATCTAAGGGAAGCTGAATCCTTCTGGTCCCATGAGAATTGCTGGCTGGAGATTAAAACTTGTGGAAAGATATCTTCCCGTTTAGGATTCATGGGCCATTCAAGTCAAACACCACCTGCAAGAACAGCTTCCTTCCAGCCTTTCCCCCATCAGACCAGAACAATAAGAGGTCAGAGATCCACAACCCTTCATCCCCCCCATCACATAATAATTAGAGGGGTTTTTTTCCATAGGAAGAAGTAGTAAAAATGATGGAAATCAGACCTGCCCAACCTGAAGCCTGCAGGCTGCAAGTGGCCCAGGGTTGCTGTAGATGACAGTGTTCTGTCACAACACCAAAAGGTTAGATACCCTGGGAACAGATATATTTGAATGAAAATATCTCTTTGATGGATGTTCTCCCATTAGCATTAGCATTAGCATTAGCATTAGGAGAGTTATCAAGTGATCCATACACACAGACAATGTTTACAGGATGACCGCGCCTCTGTAACACAGCACAACCAATCCATAAACACCATTTCAAAAAACCAGAAAGGGATTTTGGCTAACTTCAGCTACACTTAATTTTTCTAAATATTTCCAACTTTAAATTTTTTTTCAAGCTCTTAAGACAATGTTAATTCTAAGAGAGTTCAAGCCAATCATTTTGAAGACTCCATATACCTCAAAGATCTTGAGGAAGTAGTAGTCTTTCTACACACTATTCTGATCTACACTTGGCTCTGGGGCTTTGCTCAAAGTCCAGGCACCCCAGACAGATCCAAACTTTCTAGAAAGCACCACCCATTAACACCCAGACTCAAATCTCTAGCTTACATCTGGCCTAGTGGCTTACTAACATACTTCTTCCAACCTCATGACTAGTTTGCATACCAGGACCATCTCTGGCCTTGTTAACATCCTTTCCACATCTCATGGTTTTTCCTCACAGAGAAGTCTTAAGCACTCACACTGTCATTGGATTAACTTTCTATCTGGACACTCAATCGTGACTTTCTTCCCTTAAGGTGACCATTAGATAAGAGAGGCCAGTCTAAGAGGATGGTTTGATAACTTTGCTCTTTCCCATACTGAGGCTGTCTCTCCTCAGTGGCAGTCTGGGGTCTTTGGAGTACACATAGAGATGTTCCTGAAATGTTCCTGAAATGGCAACTTGGTTGCCTCTTTCTGTTCCTCCAGTTTGGGTGCCTTTGATGGGTAGAGTCAGCTCACACACACACACATGTAAAACCAGGCTAAAATCAAGTACGAGTATGCCATGCTCAGTGTGTGGAGTTAGAGTCCCAGGTCACGGGGGAATTTCTATCCTGATCTACAGCCAGCTTTATTTAGTATTAGGCCAGCTCTACTTGGGTTCCTCAGAAGTGGACTCCAAGACAACAATTTCAGCAAAGGTAGTTTGCTTAAGAGTGATTTCAGGAAGTGAACTATGGGCTGAGGCTGGGTTCTGGTCAGGAATTTTAGAAAGCAATGCAGAACAAATCTCAGAGATATCCAAATTGGGAGCCCAGAAGCCCCAGAGCTGGTCCATCTGTCACTGGTGGAAAGTTGCTTCTGTGTCCACTGAGCTGGCAAACACCTCTCACTTGCTCTACTCTGGATCATCCCTGGACAGAAAAATGTTGACCAAGCTTTCAAGCCAACTTCATGTGCTCCCCTGTGAACGCCAAGGGACATTAGTGGACACTAAGAAGATCTGCTGTACCAGACAATTCACTGGAGCCAGCCACGGGGCTCATAACAGCAACAACTCGATGTGAGGCCTTTGAGCAGACAGGGAATCTTGACACACTGAAGTCTCTCCTTGCACCAGACCAAAAAAAAAAAAAAAAAAGAACACACTTGCTCCACACCAGTGACTCTGAAAATCCCATCTAACATGAAATAGCAGTAAGGGGGTGCACCTTCTCCCCCAGAAACTGGAAGGGAAATAGGAATACACACTTATTTTGCCTTGGCAACAGTTGGAATTTTGAGGACTGTTTATACACACATGAACTTTAACTTTTTAAACAACTAAGAAAGGACTAGTCTCCCAGCCCCCACATTTCCCCCCTTTCAATACTTTGGATACCACACTTAAAGATAAAAGAAACAGTAAAGCCAGAAGGGTGGCTCTCTAGTATGAGCTGTGGATGTTTGTGTGGCCAGACAGAATAAACAGTATGTCTTATATCATGTCTGTATGTCACTGAGTCTCGTGGTTTCCTTGTAGAAAGGCTAATGTTTTGAGTTTCAAGTAAGTTTTTCATTGGATCAGATTTATTTTTCAGTAGCACAAAAAAATGGGCTAGTTTTCTGGAACCAAAAAATAGTTCATTCTATGATCATTTCTGTGAACACTTTTCCCCACTTTTAATATCTTTCTATTAAAGATACAGAGATGAACAGGGCTGTACTGACATTGAAGGTGATAATCTTTATGTTCTTCCTAGTAACTGCACCCCATAGGCAATTTCCATATAAAGAGTAAAGAAGTAAGAGGCTTGATCCAGGAATGCCTGTCCAAGAATTCCAGGCAAAGTGAAGAAGGCAGATGTTCTAGTCAGGGGAAATGTATTGCAGGCAAAGAAGAAAAAAAAAACCTAACAGCAAATTTAGGGGAAAATAGGGCATAACCACATAAAATAATATTGTCTATAATGACATGTTAGACTCACTGGATCTGGAGCCACAGGAAGGAGATATCTGACCAGATGGGCAAGTGCACATATTTGGCCTTGAGCAGAATCCATCTCCACAGGAATGCCGGCAAATGGCTGCAAATCAAATCAGAAGTCTGTCAGCCTAGAGTTCCTCAGCACACAGCTAGGCATAGGGATCAGGGCTCAGATGAGGGCCCAGGGCCCACTGCCCCTCCTGTATTCATGTACAAAGCAAGTCTACCAGAATAAAGAAACTCTAGTTTGAAATCAGTAACTCTCTTATCGACATTGATATTTCTCTCCCTTTCTCTTATTCAACAGGACCCATTCGCTCAGTGTCTCTGGACAGGCTATGAAGAGAAAACCAAACAAATAAAAATCTCATGAGAACTCTGTTCTTATATTAATTTAAAATTTAATATGGGAATCTTGTAACCATAAATTTAATAATGGGAATCTTGTAATCATATTCTTGGCATATGATTTTATTATAAACATTTAATTGTCGGTCTGCTCCAAATTATACTGGCAGCTTGAGGGGAGAGTCCACCACTAAGAGCTGATTCTACAAATCAGGGAGACATTCACACTACCAGTGTCACCCAGAGCCAAGTGTTCTGCTAGTGTCCTGAAGAACAAGTTAAATGGCAGATGAGCTGTAGTTCTCAGCAAACTAAGACTCGCTCACTCCTTGTTAGACTCTGTATGATCCTTTACCCAAACTCCTCGAGAGCCTGTAAGAGGCAAACATGATGAAAAAGGCTAAAATAATAAACAGGGTAGAATGCACACTGAGACATGGTAAATGGTTTCATAGATATGACAAACTGTTCCCAGATGAGAGATCACAGAATCACAGCAACATTTATTTTGATGCCTAGTGAAAATATTCCAGAGAATTCCAAAGAACAAGGAGGAAAGGATTCTACTGCCAAGATCCTTTAGAAAACTCTGAACCCCACCACCCTACCCCATTAGTAAAATTTTTTCTTTATTCTTGGTGTGTGCACGTGCATGTGATTAAACATGATCTCTCTGTATAGCCCTGGCTGGCCTGGAACTCACTATATAGACTAGGCTATCCTCAAACTCACAGAGATCCAACCTTCTCTGCCTCCTAAATGCTAGGATTAAAGTATATCATTCCATGCCTGGGTTTTTATAGAGACATGGTCTCACTAAGTAGCCCAAGCTGACCTCAAGCTCTTGATCCTCCTGCCTCAGCTCCTGGAGTTCTGAGACGGTGGTGTGTACTGCCACAGCCAGTCGTGACTTTGACCATTAAAATAAGTCACTGCCTTTGGTCTTTGTCCAAGAGTTAGACCTGCCTTTTCCCTCAAATTTAATGTGCGTGGTTTGGGGAGGTCCAGGCATATTAGAGCCAAACAGGGAGAAATTACAACGAGGAAGTGGGCAATGAGAAGCCCTTGTTCAAAATCCCATTAGCATGATTCCAGTCACCTATGCAGCCAGGAGCAGCCCGTGCAAACAGCACACAACTGTAATCAAAGAGTCCCCATGGCTCCATTCTGTAGATTTAGAAATGTTCTAAAGGAAATCCCTGATTAAAGAAGGGCAGAGCTTTGGAAAGTTACTGTGTTTCCCAAACGGGATTCAGAAAAAATAGGAAACTCTTATCTCCAGAAGGCTGAGTTATAAACACATTCATAGTATTCAGTAGCAAGTATGCAACGAAAGCCACAATAACATTTGAGTGAGTGACAGGTTATCCATTTACTTACGAACAATACACTGATTTCCACCAGGTAAGGTTTTCCATCCAGGACAACAGTATGCATTATAACGTGATCCACAGACGTTGGGTCTGAAACAAAAACACAGAATTCCATACTTTGAAAAATAAGAAATAAGCAAATGAGAGAGAGAAAGAAAAAAAACCCTCTAAGTGATTAAGCAAACCCCAGCAAACAGAGGACACTAAAATATAGGAGCCTGATCAAGTTGGGTGGTTTAGGACATTTTGGAACATTTAACATATTGACATGGTAGGAACCCCTTAACACCAACATGTACACAGTACACCAGGAAATGAAAACTGGGAGATGCCAAAGAGATGCCTGCCATTTCAAATGCTCGGGTGCCAAAAACCAAGGAGTGATGTGTACAGATCTAAGTTAAGCCAACTTCTTGCCAACCTGGATCAGAAAGGTCACATTAAACTCTGTTACAAAGTTTTAAATGTCTACTCTCAGAAATGACGTTTTCCCCCTCTCTGGCCCAGATCACCTCCAAACTATTACCACATTCTTCCTTCACAAAAATTACAGGAATTCAAACTCTACCATCAGTCCGGAAAAAGAAAAAAAAAAAAAAAGCCAAACATGTAAATATTTCTTTAGCAAAAACTTGGAAACAGTCAAGACCAGAAATCCCTGGAAAAATAAAGCCAGTGTCACTTTGGCATTACTGTTTACAGACAGCTGTCACGTGTCTTGGAGTAAAGACTCCATTCAGAATCCAGAAGGTGGATCTTTAACAGTTCCTGGGGAGAGCTGGGTGAAGCTGTGGCTACTCCTATATCTGCAAGGCAAGGCAGAACACCGACAGAAAAGCAGCCAGCTCTTCAGCGTTCGTGTCCTCAAGCCTAAACATCGATGCTAGTTGCCGACAAGAGCTAATCAGAAGGTTTGTGTTCCCAGTGCTCACATCTAAACTCCTGACCCGAGCGAGGCTCAGAGAAGAACATCATGAGAGAGGGGGTAGAAAGAATGTGAAAGCCAGAAAATGGGGAGCAGAGCTATGAACTGCTGTCTTCTGGACATAGCATGGCTCTTAGACTCATGAGCACACTGCAGCTATGGTTACCCACACAAGATCAAGCCAGCCAAAATTCCAGAACAGATGGGGGAGGGATCGTGAGACTGTCCATCCCTAGCTTGGGAACTTTTGGCAGTTGATGACTGAGGAGAAGGAAGTCCCAGCCCCTCACCCATGCCCACTTGGGCAGCAGTAATTGGACTCAGTACGTTATTAGCTAAAAAGGAAGAAAAAGCAACTAACGAAGTTGGGGTAGAGACATTTGGGGGGGGGAAGTTTGGGAGGAGCTGGAGGGAAGTAGCAGTGGGCACAATATGAAAGTCTCAAAGATTAAAAAGTATTATTTTTTAAAAGGTCACATGTTTTACAGTCAATTTTTATAAAACAGAAGACATTCCAAAACTTTCTAGTATAAATACCACAGTCCCTCAAGAATAAATCTTCAACACAACTGCACAGCCTAACATGTATTTCTCAGCTGGGATACATCCTACGTCTAGATGCGAAGGTCGCTGGCTAGTACTCTGTCCCTCTCTCTTCTCCCTCTTGCAGGCAGGGACTCAGATAAAAATCTGTTCCTGTTCTTCACCTTACTTAGAGTTCCAGAAATTCTGGAACAATCCACAGCGTACAATGCACACTCAATGTTAGGGTCAGAGGAGAGAATTGGGCTGGCAGCAGCCTTGGACTTCATACTCAGCAGCATGAAGACTGAGTGTCTAGAGCCAGGTTTCCTTGGCCTCTCTGGTCTTCATTGATTTCATCTGGCATTGTGATAATACGAGGTTTGCCTTCTCTACAGTCAGTGAGAGAGAACGTGGACATGCAAACATCTGTGCGTGTGCGTGTGTGTGTGTGTGTGTGTGTGTGTGTGGTGTGTGTGTGTGTGTGTGTGTGTCTGTGTGTGTGTGTGTCTGTGTCTGTGTCTGTGTCTCTGTGTGTGTGCGCGCCCACACTCATATCCATACAATATGCTTTGCTTGTAAGAAGGAGAACGGGAGAACCAAAGAGCAGCAGCGTCCAGAAGGAGTCATCTCATGTACTTAGCTTCTGCTGGAAGAGACAAAAGTGTACTAAAAATTTATCTGAGACACAGCTCAGTAATTGAGCATTTGCTGCTCTTCCAGAGGACTTGGACTTGGTTCCCCATACCAACCTGGCTCACAACCATCTGTAGTTCCAATCCCGGGGCTGAGGAAACTGTTACATACCCTCCTCTGGCTTCCACGAGACTCAGGCACATACATGGTGCACATACATATATGCAGCCAACCCACTCATACAATTAAAGCTTGGAGGGGAATAATTTAACTGCACAGATCTTGTCATTTTATCCCTCATGTGACAAAGTCTCATCCCAAACTTCAGAATGCAGAACGTCCTGGGCAACCAAAAGCTTGGAAAACAAATGTATAGAAAAATAGAGTATAGAGATATAGGAAGGAGGGTGCTTAAACCTTCTAAAGTCTATTGGTTTTAAATAACAAGCCAGCCAAAGTCAATAGCTTCAATCCTTCCCCACCAATGGCCCATTACAACAGCTCCACTGGATCCAGCCCAGCCCCCAAACCAAATCCTAAGATTGCCTCACAAGCCCCCTGAGCCTTTGCAGGGTGCCCAGTAAAAGCCAGAACTGTGTGACAGAAATGAATGCACCTATGGAGTGGCATTGCATATAACAAGGTGAAACGGCCTACGGCAAAGGCCCAGAGTCCGTTGTTTCTATCCTCCAAAGCAAGATATGCAAAAGGTTCTTCCCAAGGTATTGAAAAGTTATAATACTATGAGCATTATTGTTTTTCTATATAGAGAATTATTCCATTACCAAAAGCATAGAAGGCTGAAGAATTTATCACAGTTACAAAACAGGAAGTTAGTGTTCTACACATCCACAGTGTAAAAGTCACAGCACAGAGCTGGGGAGAGGCTGAGAGGGTAAGAGAGCTTTTGGTGCCCACGGATGAGGAGTGCAAATTTACATAAAAAAATGGATATAACCGTACGTGTGCCATGACTCCAGCACTGTGGCACGCACAGACAGGAGATCAAGAGGGCTTTCCAGTCATCGACATAGTTCTCCATTCAGTGAGAGATCCTGTCTCAAAAGATGAACAGTGAATGTGACACTTGATGTACCCCTCTGGCCATTACACACATGTGCACAGACACATACACCACAGACAAGTTAGTGTAATAAATAATCAGATAATAATGGCACAGTCAGCATGAATTTAGAAGCAAGTTGAAAAAAAAGGGTTTGGAAATCTATAAGACAACTGATTCAAAAACTACGGGTGCTAAGAATATTACATAGAATTTCAAAACAACCAACAAATAAAAGTTATGTTCTTGGGGCTAGCCTGGTTTATTATTAAGTTCCGGATCAGCCAGGGCTACACAGTGAGACCCCGCCCTCCACCAAATAAAAACCAAACCACCCCACTAAAGAAATGAAGCAGAAGGGGACAAGGTATCCATCTCTTAATGAGCTAAGCTCTCATATTTCCTAAGAAACCGACGGCTATTGCGTAGGGATATAGTGGCATGGATGTAGCAGATGCCACTACAGACACAAGCATGCGTACTGAAAACAGACTGTGTGCCGGGCCAGCAGTGGGGAGATGGTTTGCTTCACCACTTTCTGCCCTTACAGCCCTGCTCATACTTTCACACGTAAATATTTGGCTCATAACCTGGTCCTCACCTTTAACCCGAGGCATCACTATTAAAGTGTGAACGCTTTCACCTCACAACAGAACACTCTGCTTTATTAGAATGAAACAAACAACACTTTCTCCACACCCTTTCTCCGGAGCACCACACCATTTGACCATGCCTCCTTTAAGATCTGCAGAATGGAATGTGATTGGCTTAATTCAGATTGTGACTTTCATTTTATGCTTTTATCTTTTTTTGGGGGGGCGGGGGAAGGGTGTTTGAGATAGTCTTTCTTTGTGAAGCCCTGGCCATACTGTAGACTATTGTAGACTAGGATGGCCTCAAATTCAGCGATCCACCTGCCTCTGACTGCTGTATTTGAATGTAAGCACCACCACCGCCCAGCCATTAATTTTATCTTTTATAATAAATAACATACTTTTAAATTTTCAGTTGTTTCAACCCACACCATCCAATGATAGTTCTGACTCTCCTTTGTACAGCTCCACAGAAAGTGGTAGAGAGTTACAATATCTTTCCTGAGATTCCAGTCTTGAGAATTGTGAGCTAATAGAAATTTCTTAAACAAGCTGAGCAGAATTTGTTCCACTCGCACACAACCACGCCCCCCAAAGGCTCTAATCTAGGAACAAATGAATGTCTTGTTTTAGTTGGAAGGCAGTAAGGCGTGAGAGAGTCTAAGGAGACACATGGGGCTGTTTTCATTATAGAGGATATTACTCTAAGGTTTCAATACAAACAGCATTTACAAAGAAGATAATTCTTTAATTAAGTTACTCCTGTGTAAATGAGAGTGTAGCACGCACATGACTCTCTCTTTCTTTTTATCATCCTCTGTTGACTCACTGCTCCTTAAAGGTCATATAGCTAAGTGTTCTGTGGAGATAGCAGCCGCCCTTAGCAAATTAAGATGAATTAAAATTCAGAGGAAACAGAATTTTCCACTAACCGCTAGGATTCCGTTCTTATGTTTTATTTTCATAGCAACTCTTGGAGGTGATTACTGTGGTCATTATCTTTTACTCTGAGGATATTAGGGCCTTAGGAAGGTTAAACCAACTACCAAAGTCCCATAGCTTAGCAATATGTCATGGATGTATCTGAACTCAGAAAGGAAGACGGTGTTTCACTCAATGGCACGTGTGGTGACATAGATAATCAAAATCACAACATGTCTAGCTATAGACTAGAGGTAAGGGATAAATTATGTTTTGCCTGCGTTCTAACAGTCCATAGAATAAGAGGGAAATGTGCATAGTCTACCTCCCCATTGTGATACTTTTATTTTTAATAGTTAGCTCTTCATCTGTAACTTCTCCTACCAAATTCCATCACCCTGGGGATAGTGAGCCTCAACAGGCTTGCTGTTGGAGCCAGTTCAGACACAGCACTTGGAGGCTGTGTGGGCTAACTAAAGCCTCTCTCAGTAGAGCAAACAGCTGGGCTCTACCACGTCTGACCACATCATTGCAGAAATTGGCCTCTGTGAAAGATGTCTGCAGATGTCCACATTCCTTTAGCCAGAGCCCACTTCTGCAAGCTTGGCCTGTCCAACAGCAAGATAGCCTTTCTGCTTTTTCTCCTAAGTGAAAAGCCTTTTCCAAATAGGGTTGGTGTTATAAAAACAAAGTCAGAGGGCTTTTATTTCATGTAAGAGTTTCCCAGCCTATTCAGCAATTAAATACTTACTTAAGGTTTGGGCAAATGAGGCTGAACCGTGTGTCCCAAGTTACAGGCTTTTTTTTTAACCTCTAAGAGAGAAGTTACAATTGAACCCACTGAGTATAAACACTAAAATCTGAAGAGGAAATCTGAACTGTCATGTAACAAAGAGTGCCTAAGGACTCATGTGACATGTGCTAAGGACATATCTTAATATCACACCATTCCAGAGTTAGAGCCTTTCCTAGATTGTGGAACAGTAACAGTATCCAAAGTGGTTCTATCTACAGTCAACTACACAGCACGGTTGCATGTGTTCTTTGACAAATTTCTACTTATCAAGATGAAAAGAAAAAGAAAACTCATGCCAGCCTGCTTCTCACATCCCAACCTTTGTTATTTTAGCACCTTTATTCTGATCCCTTCAGCGGAAGGCAGAGGTCGAGTCCTCAGTGATGTGAATACCACATGTAAGTGTTCCAGCCCATCTGCCAGTCACAACAATGTGACTAATGGAAGCCGCTTCCGTGACCGCCTCAGGCCTCCGCCAGACACTCTGGATCAGAGACGGACTTCTGGCTTGACTGAGCTGACACTACCAGGAAAACAGATGATCCTGACTCTCTACTTTGAAGGTACAAGCCAACCAACCTCTCTAATTTACTTCGAGGACTTTTTCTTGACAAAAATCACCAAAAATATTATTCTTAAAAAAAAAAACTAAACATAAGCAGAAAGAATATTTCACGCTCTGATTTCCAAAATCTTTGTTCCCCGCTTGCTTTCCCTGGCAACAGTCAACTACTGACTTCAGTGTCTTCTCTTCCCAAACTATGGGCTGGTACCTCTTTCTCATTCCTTCTTTCTCTCCCTTCCATCTCTGCCTCTTGCCTCTTTCTTTTTGACCCCACCCGTTTCTTCTCTCCTTAGTGGCCCATTTTCAGGACTTTGGTTTTGTTATCACCTTGAACTGACTCTAGCTGAATCCCCAACCACACAGCTCAGCTTGTGCAGCCAGCAACTTCAACACCACGTAAGCATCAGATACAGGAGCAATCAGCCACCTTACCCCAAATCACAAAGTCACTCGACAGTCTGATGGGACTCAAGTAGAACCGGCTTGGCGCTTTCTTCCACCAAAACCCATCCAGGCTAATCGACCAAAACCATGAAAGAATTCTAATTAAGGGCCATCTATAAAACACCGGATCAACCTCAGCACTGTGTCAGTCATTAAAGACAAGATAAAGTCGAGGAATTCTCCAGGGCCTAATATGACCACACTGACTAAATGTAATGTATAATGTGGTAGGTGTCCTGCGATGGGGAGAAGGGCATGAAAGGATGATTAGGCAAAAGTCAAGGAAAAGGATTGAAAATGGAACTAAATGAGTTCCTGTGCATCAGTTCTTGCTCACTGATTGTAATGACCGTGCCATGACAGGCAAAGAAGCTATTCACAGGGCACACACCCATGCCTTCCTGGCCCATACAGCTCTGGGAAGTTGAAGACACAGAAGTGATTCCCTTAACCTGGGAGGTCTCTTCAACCAACAGCTAGTTACAGTTCTTTTAGAAACTCTCTCAAATGATTGGGCCATCCATAGGTATGTGTATTTCTTCGGGGAAGAAAGAAAGAATTTAAAGCTCAAAAAAAAAAAAATCCCCGAGGTTAATTATAACAGGAAACAATGCTGGGCTATGAAAAGCAGCTGTCCAGATGTTTAAGGAACATCTCTGGGCATGGCAGGTCCTGATTCCTCCAAAGTATTAGGCACCTTCTGGTTCTGGTACTCTGGAATAAATACTCCTAAGAGCACAGGGGCTCTGCTCAGATGCCTGGGCCACCTAAGCCTCCCTCAAAGCCTGAGCAACAGATAATTAATTTGCTATCCTATGGGGTGGGGACTACACTGGAGTGGGGATTTGTCTCTGGGCATATCAAAGGTGCTGACATCAAGTACACAGTCAGAGGAGTTTTAGCCCCAAAGTGGGAACTAGTTGGCCCTTGAGAGGTAAGGAAACGTTATCTTAAAAAGCAGAAACACAGGCATGTCTCAAAGTTCTATTTTTCAAATCTCTGAGAAGAGTTGACCAGTAGCATCATGAAAACATAAGGAGGTATGTGACAGAGTCTTGTGACCTCTGGGCTTCACCCACCGAGCTTGAGGTTGACCATGACAAACTCTTTTCCGTCTGCTTTGATGACCGATGCCAAAGTCACATTATACTTCTCCAAAGGGTAGATGAAATTGCAGAAGTGATTGAAAACATCAGATAAACAAAGAGGGTTGGGGACCCTTAAGGGGCTGGGTAGTCCAGGGTGGCATATGTAACCCTCTGTTCCTACCTTCTTGTTATCTCTCACACTAGAACCAGGGGTGGGGGGTTGGGGAGGTTAAGGCAAAAACCAGGACTCACACTTAGCAGAAAGTCTCAAACTGAGAGTTCTGCCTGGGAAGATGACACTTTTTGAGTGTTCTTGTCACCCTGGGGGAGCAGCCTATGGGAACAGCTTAGAGGAAGCAGGGGGCAGATTATAGGAGAGCAAGGTGACTCAAGTTTTAGCTCTGAATACTGGCAGCTCCTGACTGATGAACAGATAGGGCTCTGAAATTTTATTTCTACCTATTGGTATTTGAATAGCTTTTCCAGTGTAATTAGGTGGTGGTTTGGTTCCTAAACTAAAGAAACAGCATCCACTAAATAGGCTATTGTGGACTGACCTGGGAACCTAACCATAGCTTCAAATGTTTTATGGGAAGCATTACATAGCAGAAGATCGGAAGGAAACTTGGCCATGAAAACCCATGGGGTTACAGGCTGTGAAGAGCAGAGCAGAGAAAGGGTTCCACATATGCAGCCATGAGGAATCACTCATCCATGTTGGGTGGTGACTTTCTAATGCAGCTGCTGTGGGGTCACCCGTGATATGCAAGAAAGACCAATAAACTCACTGGTTTCCCAAGGTGAGCTGCAATGTAATGGGACCTTGGTTTGTCCTTAAAAACCTGAGAAGGAGCAGGAGGAAAATGAGGAGGAGGAGAAGAAGAGGAGTTGGGGAAGGGGTAGATCTTTATATACTCCCCAGAGAGGGAATTTTAGCAATGCAATTGTAAGCATTAAGTTTCCTAAAAGCCAGAAGAAGTTAAGTAAAGGCTCACAGTTAGTATGAGTGTTCCAGCTCTGAGGGGAAAGGTATTCTGGCAGTTGGAAGTCAAGGAATACCACAAAGTCACACAACACAACAAATCTCACACAAGAGATTTACTGGGAAAGACACAAGAGGGCGGCCACCTCCACTCAAGCAAATAACGGAGCAGGAGGCAGGCTTTATATAGGGTTTCTGGAGAGGGGCGGGTGCAGAGCTTCCCACTGTGGCCTGGGATTGGTGGGATTCTGTGGCCTGACCTTGGGACAAGCTCAGGGATTGGTGGAACTCTGTGGCCTGATCTTGGGCTTTTTTACTGTAGGGCAAAGTTTGGCCACCTGAACCTTGAAGGGCTGGAAATGGCCACTAAAGCCATTCGAGTAGTCTGGGAAGGGGGAAGCCTGTCCATTTGCACTTCGAGGGGCTTACAGTCAATGCAATGATGTCATTGAAACTAGCACTTGATTCTGCTCCGGTCTAAAACTTAACAGTTCTTTTTTTACCCTCCCAATTAAAAGTAAAGTTGTAATCATTTACATTTACATATGAAAAAAAGCAATGAAAGTAGTGCACATTTTAAGGGAATTGATTAAATTAGCAATGTATCCAGTTCCTGTCATGTCACACTACAAAATAAAAACAGTAATAAGCAAAATCTGGAGAACATTATAACCTACAGAAGGATTTTCCCCCAAAACCCTATCAGGAAAACACATTGCTCTGCTCATTTGCAGAAGACTGTAGAAAAACCAGATTAAGGGCATTAACTTTTTTAAAAAGGCTACACTATGGAGACCTGTCTGAAGTCACCAAATAAAGGGCAAAAGAATCTATGAATAAAACATTCCAGGTTAGAGAGCTCTGGAGCAGAGCTTAGAAAGATGTTTCTATAATAGCCCAAAGAAGATGTGTCCTGCTAATTTGTATAGTTTGGTGCCTTGCTTTTTGTTGTAATTGTTGCTGTTTTCTGGGTCTACCAAAAAAAAACCCCACCTTTTAAGATCGATTATACAAAGTATATTGTGGGTGTATGTGAAGGAAATAGAGCCATGTTTCTGTTATAAACACAGTTCCTGTGGCATGAGTACTGGGGCTAGCTCCCACAATAAAAATGTTAGCCATCTCTCAAATGAGAGTTTAAGGGATTTGCAAGAAATTTCTGATTGGGTAGGAAGGACAATGATTCAAAACCTGCTCTTAGCTGGTTCTGAAATGCACACTGGACATCCACTTGCACACTGGACGTCCACTTGAGCACTGAGTTTGGCTTTTTTTTTTTTTTTTTTTAAGAAAAGTAGCTACAGGTGCACCATCCAGTGACATGACAGCTATCTAATCTTGCTTAGGAGACAATGGCTGACCCATTTCATGAGAAATCAGAGTCCCTACCCCTTCCTGGCATCACAGCTCTCCCCTAAAATCCAACATGAAAGCTTTCTCTCACCCAGGTGATACAGCATTGGCCTCTACAGGTGCCAGGGCCAGGGTGTTTCCTGGTAGAGTTTCTCAAAAGATGACAGACATGCCATGGGCCTTCGGGAATAATGTCCATTCTCAAGACTCAGCCTGACAATGCACCTTGCACTCGCACCTACTTCCCCTCACCAATATTCAAGGAGGCTCCTGGGCAGCTCCCACTCCCACGTCCTTTCCTAAGAGATGCTGGCTGTTTCAGTGGAGTTTTCCATCTCTGTTCAAATCACCAGTTATACTCAGGCATGAGATAAAATGAGCAGTCCTGAGGCAAAAATGCCAAAATGAGGGTATAGACATTTCCTTCTGGACAGTGAGTGGATTTTTAAAAACCTCTTCTTTCCAACTATAGTGAAAAAGTTGCCAAAGCTTCGTAGTGTCCTTGCATGAAATCCCTCCTCTTAAATAGTAATAAACTAGGGATGGTGGAGCACACCTGTAGTCCCAGCAGGTGAGAGACGGAGACAGCAGTTGGGCTATGTGGTGTACCCAAATGACTCAGGTGGCCCAGAACTGCATGCTAAAATGCTTTCTCAAAATTAATTGATTTTAAAAGAAAATAAAATATTGTTTCCACTTTGACAGCCACACTAGATCAAGGAACCTAGGGATTCCGGCTATGGAATATACACCTACAGAGTTATCTTCTTTTCTTTGCCCCTCAAGTACCAGGTTCAGTCGTTAGAAACTGCCCACAATCACCAACCTCATGCTAGCCAATCTTTGCTGTCCCATGTTTTGTGATTTCTTTTTCTCTATATCCTTTAAAGCCATGGATCAGAAAAAGCTAACTTGACTGGCTATGAACCTTGGGTCCACATTCAAAACTACTTCCCAAGCTTTATAGCATTAATAAACAGGAAGTGGCAGAGTAAGAACATGGCCATTCTGTCACCCAAATAAATCAGCAGCTCTAGGAGATGACCACCAACAACCAAAGTCACGGAGAGAAACGCTTGCATTGCAAATGTGCTACCTGGCAAAAGAACACAACACACTTATCAAGTGTGATTGACAAAAATGTCTGCAGGGTTCATAGCAAACACAATAAGCCCACATCATAGCCTGGGCCCACAAACTAGATACTACCATCCTACACTCAGATGCGGAACCTGGGCTGGAAGAGAGCCACCTTTCTACCCTGAGAAAGTCTTACCACTGAGAACACCTCAGTTGCACTGAAGAATGTAACGTTCTCTTGGCTGGGCTGAGGAATGCTCTCGGTGACATAGTGACTTTACACCAGGGCACAGTCTTCTTTTCAGACTACCAATGCGAGGTCTGCCGACTGGCTTATCAACAGCCCGCTTTCCTCTATAAGTGTTACAAGGGGAAAGTGATAGTCTACATTTTAACAAAATACATAAAGGATGGGTCAACCAATTACAAATTACAGATTTTATTTAGACCCCAATTTCAACGAGCTATAAAATAAAATGTATGACTTACTAAAGAAAATTTCAGACTCACCAGATATAATACTTAAAAACTCATGTTAAATGTGATGCTGCTATTGGGTTTATGTTTCTTGAGGGAGGCTCATCTTTTACATGTTGAAATATTTACAAATAAAAGCATTTTGGTGGGCATAGAGAGAATGCTATCAATAAAGCGCTTGCCATGGGAACGTGGGGACCTTGTTGGGTCCCCCAGGACCTGCTTTAAAGCCGGGCACAGTAGTGTGTGTTCATAATCCCAGTGTTGAGTAGCAGCACACAGGAAGGTCTCTGGGGCTTGCTGGCCAGCCAGTCCACCCTCCTCTTCAAGTTTCAGGACAGTGAGAGATCTCCATTCCATAAAATAAAAAGGGTACATGGCATCTGACGCATGGCACCTGAGCTTCTTCTCTGGTCTCTACATAAATGTGGATACCCACACCAACTCTCATACATACAAAAGAACGTTTGGGGGGTTTACTTCAAAATAACTCACAGCAGAAGACATAGATAAAACAAGATTAATTATTTGTGTTCTCGAGAGTGAGTGTGTGTGTGTGTGTGTGTGTGTGTGTGTGTGTGTGTATGTGTATAAGTTGCATAAGTGTAATATACCTGTGTGGTATATGCACATGGATGCCTATGGATACAAGTCCCCATGCCCATACATGCAGAAGCGCTAAAAGGAGACACTGGGTGTCCTGCTCTATTACTCTGCGCTACATTCCCTTAAACCTGGGTCACCCACTAAGCCTGGAGCTTGGCTGGTGGTCATCAAGCTCGAGCAATTCTCCATCAGGTGTATGCAACATGCTCAGCTTCCTTGTGGGTTGTGGGGATTTGAACTTAGGCCCTCATGATGAGACAAATGCTCTCACCTGTGGCACCATCTCCCCAGCCCCAAGACTATCCATTGATATGCTGAAGCTAAGACATCACTGCATTCTTCTCCCTAGAAACCGACATGTTCTAGAAACTAAACAGAAAATCTGCACATTGACAAGTGACAACTTCATGGCATCATCTGGTGGCCCCCCTGGTCCATCCTGACTGCAAGTCTTTGACAAACCATCAACTCCTCGAATGTTTCCTTCCTTTCGTTTCCTGGATGAACCACCTGTATCTGTTACATGCCTCTGCATTTCTGAGAGGAACAGAGACCCAAACAACAGTCCACCCCAACCATCTCAAACAATTGACCAGAACTAACTAATGTCTCTGTGAATCTCAACAATACAGCAGCCAAAAAGTCAGAATGATGCTCACCAGACGGAGAATCCGAGAATAAACACCTTAACCAGTCCTGTGCAGGCTGTCAACCATGTTGGCTATGATTCATTTTTTACATACATTCTCAGTCTTTCCTAAAGAAGAATGCATTTGTGATGGTTTGAATAAAAATGGCCCTCATATCCCCTAGGGAGTGGCACTATTAAGAGGTGTGGCCTTGTTGGAGTAGGTGTGGCCTTGTTGGAGGAGGTGTGGCCTTGTTGGAGGAGGTGTGTCACTGGGACTGGGCCTTTAGGTTTCAGATGCTCAAGCCAGGCCCATTGCATCTCATTTCTCTCTCTGCTGTCTATGGATCTAGATGTAGAACTCTCAGCTCCTTCTCCTGTACCATGTCTGCCTGCATGCTGCCAGGCTTCCCACCATGACAATAATGGACTGAACTTCTAAACTGCAAGCCAGACCCAATTACATTTTTTTTTTAATAAGAGTTGCCATGGTCATGGTGTCTCTTCACAACAATAGAAACCCTAAGACAATAATTTGTTTTTCAAGGAAAAACATAAATGAGAAAATAACCTAGCCTAAGCTCAAACACACCTTGCATCCACTTTCTCAAGTCCAACCATGTCTACATTGTTTACAAAAAGATAAAATTATTTGCATATTCTTGTAAGAGTCCTGAAAAAAAAATCAAAACTTTAAAAGAAATGCTTATTCTATTTTAAACTCACTTTTCTTCTGGAAGTTAACGAAACACAGGAAGTACTCATATTTATGTTTATTTTTTGATGTTTTTACATAAACTTTGATTGTCATTTGTTTGCCTATGATAGGATTCTATCCGACCTCATTCCCACAGCTAGACATGCCAGGCACCATCCTAGGAACTGCACCGTGTCATTAAATCTTCGGACAACACAGAAAGGTGTGTGCTATAGTCTTGTTTACAAGGTAATAAATGAGGCTTACAGAGGTCAAGCCACTTGTCTGAGGTTTTTTCGCAGTAGGTGGTGGAGCCAGGATCTGACCCAAGTATGTCCATTCCCACATTCCCGAGCCTTCCTGAAAGCATGACCACTGGCGATTAGCACTCATTGAAAGTGAGTCCTCTATCTTTTAAAACATAGTCCCTCAAGCCATACCACTCTGCCCCATTACCCACAACCAGGCTCCAACAGGAAACGGTGTGAGGTAATTATAGCATAACCCCCAGCCTCCAGCTCTGGGGTTTTATGACTGAACTGCCAAATCACTTCTAGTCAGCTCTGTAGGAAATGTTCAGACACTTTCTCGGATTCCAGCTAAAACGTCAACTGTGTGGCCCTGGGGAGTTGAGAGCTCGCAGGGTGGTAATGGGATATAAAATTTGCAAACTTGAGGTCAGTGGCCTAAATTCTCGGGTGCGAAACAGCAGCCGGCCGCGGGAAATTAAAAACTACTTGTGGACTTGAAGGGTGTATGTCAGGGCTCCCCTTGCCTGGCACGTGTCCATATCATCTCCAACTTTCTCCATCAGCAAGGAGAAGGATAGCTAAATGGCAGGTCTGCCCAGAAAAAATCGTTGAGAAGAAGAAAGTACTATCAGCGGCTTGAGAAGCGCGTTCATTCTGAGTGCTAAGGACTCAATCCAATTCAAACACAGCTAACGCTCAATAAACAGTTGTCATTAAAATTAAGCAGATGTTCTCCAAACGTATGAGAGGGGCTGTATAAGACAATGCAAGAATGCAAAAAACAAAACAAAAAATGCTTTCATCTTGGCGTGTTTAATCTCATAGATGCTAAGTACATAAATCAGTAACTGGATAGCAGATTATGCACATTATAGAACAAAAGCTTAGCTGACATCCGGAATTGTCCTAGCCCATGCCAGAGCTCCTGATCCTGCACATATGGAGAAGGGGTGGGGAAGCAGAGGTGCATCACTCCTTAGACTCACTCCCTAAGACAATTCCTGCTTTCCTTTATCTAACCTCCCCAATACCTTTATTAAATTGGGCTCCTTTAGAAAAATCCTCATTCCCCACAAGACTACCTAATGGGGCCTTCTGTTGACAGACAGGTAAAAGTAAATATCTAAAATTATTACATAGTACTGTCCAAAGGAAGGAAGGAAGGAAGGGAGGGAGGGAGGAAGGAAGGAAGGAAGGAAGGAAAGAAGGAAGGAAGGAAGGAAGGAAGGAAGGAAGGAAGGAAGGAAGGAAGGAAGGAAGGAAGGAAGGAAGGAAGGGAGAGAGGAAGGAAGAGATCACAGTTGGGCACAATGGCACACACTTACAATTTCAGCACTCGGAAGGCAGAGGCAAGGGAATGGCTGACAAGTTCAAAGCCAGGCTGGTCTATATAGCAAGTTCTAGGCTAACCTACTCTACATAGCAAGTTCAAGGCCAGCCTGGTCTACATAGCGAGACCTGTTTCCAGAAAGAAGGAAAAGGAAAGAGAGAGTAGGAGAGGGGAGAGGGAAAGAAAGGAAGGAAAGTGGGGTCCTTAATATGTCAGAGGCTTGCTTGTGCCTAGAATATTACAAGACTTGAAGACACCTGTCAACTTTCCAGGATCTGAACACAAACAGACATGATGTACTACCCAACCGTGCTACCCAACAACCACTGCTTCGTCTGTGGCCTCTACAACTATGATATAAAGAAGAAAATATGTACCACTAGCATGTCTTCATGGCCCTTCTCTGGGTCTTGGTTAGCATCTAGAAACTTCTAAAATGCACCTCTCTATAAACTCACTAACTCCACAAAGAAAGCCTTTAACAGTGTTCCCACAGGGGCAGGTGGCTCCAATCAGCAATTAAGAGCACCTATTGCAGAGGTCCCAGTCTGTTTCCTAGCACCCGTGTTGTGTGGCTCACAGGACCTGCTGCCCTCTTCTGAACTCTTTAGGTGCCTGCACTCCCGAGTACGGAGCCACGTACATACACAGATGATTAAAAATAAAATACATCTTTTAAAGGCATTCACAAAGACATAATCTTATTGGGTCTTTGTGGTCATACAGTCTTACAAACAGCACTGAGAGGACAGCTAACTGTGGACATTAGCTGTTACCCACAGGACTATTTATACAGTACCACATTCACAGATGCATAACAAGCCCTGTGGCAACCTGCCTTCCACTGCATTCCTTTGGGGCTCTTTTCTGTCTTGGATTGACTCTCTGTCAGAAACCCTGAAGAAGCTGAAGGCCACAGATGTGAGGAAGTTTTCTACGGAAACTCAGAACCTGTTCTGTCCAGCCCCACACCATAACTGATAGGAACTTCACTCCAGAACTTTCTCCCCAACTTTCATCTCCCTCAATCCTTCCCTTCCTTCCTGTTACAAAACCTTAGTTGTATCTCTGTTTTAGAAGATTCCCAGTCTCCTACGTAAACAGGCTTCCTTATTCCTTGGGATGTATTTATTTTTCTTAATCATCAAACTCTAATATTTCTATTCACCCCATTTTGTTTGTAGCTGAAGTTATAAAGTTACTCTCAAAAGAAGAGAAAGCTGAGCCAATGAGCAAATGGTGATGTAAGAGAAAGAAAAGGCGGATCCAGGCTCAGTGGCAGTGAAGCAGTCCTAGTACAGGGCTGGGTGATATAAGAGAAGGAGAAGGTGGATCCAGGCTCAGTGGCAGTGATGCAGTCCTAGTATGAGGCTGGGTGATGTAAGAGAAGGAGAAGGCAGATCCAGGCTCAGTGGCAGTGATGCAGTCCTAGTATGGGGCTGGGTGATGTAAGAGAAGAAGAAGGCGGATCCAGGCTCAGTGATAGTGATGCAGTCCTAGTATGGGGCTGGGTGATGTAAGAGAAGGAGAAGGCAGGTCCGGGCTCAGTGGCAGTGTTGCAGTCCCGGTTTGGGGCTGGGTTTGCTGCCACCTTTGTCACTGCTGTCTTTGGCCTCTGCCTAGAATCACAGGCATCTCACCGCACACTCAGCCTGGAAAAGCCACTGTAGGAAGGTTCAAAGGCAGCCTGGACTACATCATGATTAGTCTGTTAGAAAAGGAAAAGGTGAAAGAGGAAGAAGTAGAGGACCCAAGATGGCAATGAGGAAGAGGTGAGAGGAAAGGAAATCGTCCCTGGGCATAGGCTCTTCATTAATATAGAGATTGTCATGAGATAGAACCACAGACCGAGTGTATCCACAGGGCTGACATAAATCCTGCCTCCCAACACCAGTGTCATAAATGGCAGTGTTATATTTGGAATCCAATGTGTATATTTGAATGTAAGTATGACGGATGGTCTAGGAATTCATAGCCCTTCGAAACACTGACCCAAATCACGTGTCTAATGGGGCTGTTCTCCCACCCGGCCTGCTCTGTCTGAAATACATTTCTGGCTAGGAATGGTGGAGATGGGGGATTTTTCCTTCCTCCCTTCTGCTCTGAGGGGCTTGAGTAAACATGCTGAGTGATATGTTTAACTGAAAATACCACTTAAGTTGAGAAAGTTTCAAAGTCACAGGAAACTTAAAGCCAGATTTGCCAAAGCGTAGAACTCGCACAATCCGAGTCTGGCTGCAGTCCTGATCTGGTTTTCTTCAGTGGCACTGTGAGGACTCCCACTAGAACAAGCATGTTGCAGTCTGGTTCCTTGACAACATCAGCTCCACTGGCAACTATGAACCTACTGCTGGTTATGATTTGTAACCCCTGGTTCCAAAACCAAAACATACACAAAACCAAAATGGGAAGGATTGTCCAAAAGATGGAGAAAAATGCGGCTAGGAAAGGAATTGAAGGTAGAATCCCACAGAAAAGCAAGTCGAAAATGCTGAACACTAAAGTTAATAAAACAGAGTGGGCTGGGCGTGGTAGTGTGCACCTTTAATCCCAGCACTCGAGAGGCAGAGGCAAGAGGATCTCTGAATTTGAGGCCAGCCTGGTATATAGAGAAAGTTCCTGGACAGCATTAAAACCTGTCTTCAAAAACAAAAAAACAACAACAAAAGAAAGAGAGAGAGAAAGAAAGAGAGAGAGAGAAGAAAGAAGAGGAGGAGGAGAAAAACAAAGTGGTTTCACATCAGAGTTTCCACTGAATTTCATAATTCTAAAGAAAGGCAAAAAGGGTGTGTGTTTATAGAGCTTATATGTAAATAAACTGTAATCTCATTTCCAAAGGCCATGTGTGCTTTCAGTGGGGAGCTGTGAATGAGGTGAGGATACTGCTCTTAAACACTGGTCCAATAGAACTGTCCTGGCATGTTATCCATGGGGCATTCTCATTCCGAGGCCACACAGCAAGATACACTATACATCACAGTCTCATCCTCAGTGGAAAACAGGGATTAGATCACGCCAGAATTAAGACCAAAAGTACTGGATTATCTCTTTCAAAGACCCATTGCTTCGCTCTGCACACTAGTCTCTAACTGTGCTCACAAGAGTCCCTCCTTACCGTGCAGAGACACACTCCTCCTCTAGTGCAAAGGCGGCATCTGTTGTCCAAGCCCTTGAATCTGGCAAAGCCCATGACTTCCATGGAATTCCTGGTCATATAATTTCAGGCTAGGTTTGAAGAGAATCTAGTGGCTTCCATGTTCATGTTCCTGGGAGACCCAGAATCACTATGTAGAGGGTCTGGCTTTGTTTCTGGGGAGATCATGCAGAAAGGCCACCATTGGAAGACAGTCCGAGACCACAAGGAAGTGGGTTGAGGATCGTAGCCAACCCTGGAGCACATGAGCCCAGTCAAGCTCAGCCAGTCTGCAGCCATTTGAGTCAGCCTACATTCAGGACATGGGGATAAAACATGCCACCAAGAAGTAGCTCCAACAGACACAGCCTGAGAAAGGTCTTAGCTGTGTATGGCAGGCTCAGTTTTCCCATTGACAAAAAACATACTTAATGGCTCCATCTGAAGGGGCAGTCCCAGGCCAGAGACCACATGAGAGAGCTTTAAAACCTGAGAACCCCACCACCACCAGAGCCAAACGTCTTTATTTCTATTTAGATAGCTCAGACATGGGAGCTTCCTGCTGTCCCTCACCCTGACCACCAGGCACTATGAGGAGCCAACACAGGAGTCTCTGTCTACATTCCTGGACCCACAGAACTGTAAAAACCAAGTTATTCAGAGTATATACTTTCTAATAGCAAAAGATAACCAAACCATGAATGAAGGTCAGGGCCTTGTGGCTGTGGGGATCCCAGGGTGATCCTGTATACTCTTCTTTTAAGAAGAGAAATGGGAGCCGGGAGTGGTGGCACATGCCTTTGATCCCAGCACTAGGCAGGCAGAGGCAGGCGGATTTCTGAGTTCGAGGCCAGCCTGGTCTACAAAGTGAGTTCCAGGACAGCCGGGGCTACAGAGAAACCCTGTCTCTGAAAAAAAAAAAAAAAGAAGAAGAAAAAGAAGAAGAGACATGGGCTATTATGTCTTCATGTGTGAGAAATTTAATTTATATGTGGTAGGAACATTCTAGGTTCTCTTCTCCTTTATCTCTTCTCACCAGCTGTTCAGTTCTTCATCATCAACTCCCCTGCTTTTGTTCAGTCTACTCTCAGTGAGCCCCACATAGCTCCCGAGACTCCCAGCCTCTGGTCCTCCTACACCACCGCACCGCTTTTACCCCACCACTTCCATAGCACAGGGCTGACCCTGCTGCCATCTTGGAGCCTTCCTCATCCTACCTTTTCTCAGCAGTGAGGAGTGTGATGCTTCTTCCGATCCCCTCCTGCCCTTAACATCATCACCTCTTTGTACAGGCTCACAAGGCGGCAAACTTCAGACCGCACTGAACGGCGCCAGTAGATCAGTGCAGTGCAAACCTGGCCTGCAGTGCCCAGTATCTGCCCCCCACACCTCCATCGCAAATACTTCACATCCTCCTCACCTTATGTCTTCTTCCCTCATCTTCTTTCTTTATGCCCATTTTCTGTTTCCTCCAACCTCCGATTTATATAATTAACCTTGCAAAGTCAGTCAATCAAAACTGGTCCATAGCTAAGCATCCACAACCATCTACTGACCCCTACCCATGCCCAATTCCTAAGAATTCTCAGTGAAATAAAGCACACAAGGCATGTACCTCTCTCTACCACCTTTTTACCGCACAGTCAGAGACTGTGATACTATCTCTGTAAAGGGACAGACAGCAAATATTTCCATTTTTGCAGAAGTCCCATCTCCTCTGTCACAGCTGCATCATTCAGGGGCTGCACAGAGCAGACGGCCCTGTGGTAACATATGCACAAATGAGTCAACAAAACGTCGTTCTCAAGCACAATCTGGTCCACAGTCTGCAGACACAGTGAACTTTTACTGTGATATCTTTTCTTATTAATCCCTTTCCAACAATGCTTCTGTTGGCCTGTAACAGAATACACCTTCAACTAGTGTTGAGTTGTTCCCTCCCCAGGAGATCATCCTAGGGAAAGGAGGTATCAAGAGGATTGAGGAAAGACATTTACCAGCTATAAAATTTAATTTAGCCGAGAAGCAACAAAATATTAAGTTAAAAGTTTTGCGAAGCCAGGTTTCCTAACTCTATTCAATTTCCCTGGGGTAATGACTGGAACTCTACATTTTTGGGGTTTTTTTTCAAACTGTTAAATGTGTAAAGACATTTAATCTCCCTAGTAAGGATTATGATTGAAGAATTAATACTACTAAAGTATGATTATCATAGATGCATCAAAACTTGCTATTTTAACAATAATTGCTTCCATTTAATATTAAAATTTTGACTGAGTTTGCAGATAAGCTATACAAAAAAAAAGTGAAGCACATAGTTAAATAATACATCTTTGCCAGTAAAAATGTAAACTATATATCAGCATCCTTGGAAAGAGTTTTCTTACTTAGAGCTGAAAAATTAGAGATTCTGGATGATAAAATTAATATATAATACTCTCAGCTCAGAGGCTAGAGAGTATAGAAAGGTATATTTGAGATGGTTAATATTAGATGGTAGTAACCATCTAATATTAAAATATTAAAATACAATATATGCACCATCCAAGCTCTAATATTAAAATACAATATACGCACCATCCAAGGTCTTTGATGGCACTGATATTTTATGATTCTTTCAATTTTCTTAATGGCTGTCTGAATTCTCAAAACATTTTTATTTAACTAAGTAATAAGATTATCCATACTTAGGATTTTTGAACTATTACTACATAATACGAGAGATTTTAATTGGAATTTTACCAATAACTTAGTCCTGCATCTTATATTTTAGCCCAATGATGGAAGAAATCAAAACCACAAAAAAAATTTTTTTTAATTGAATAGTAAGACTTTGTTTCTGTTTGTCAGGATGAATGTATAGATCAAACTGCTCTGTCCTAGAAATGCTGTATGGATTAGATGGAAATTATATATGTACTTATAACATATAGAGAGCAGTTTCTGCACATAAATGCTGTTTAAGCATTGCTTCATACACTATTATTACACAGAGCCCTAAGTCACTGTCTAGAGATACAATGATTTTAATTTATAATGCTGTGAAATGGGTACATGCCTAATTGAAACTATATTCATGTTTTGCTTTGCCCTGCCCTCCCCTGCCCCACCCTCACCTCCACGATGACCAATACACTTTCTCAAAGTCCTTGGCAGAACTTATAGGTGGTTAACTTCATCAAATCAAGGAGGGCTATGCTGCAGCAGTTGTTGAGCCTAAGAGCAGACTCTCTGGTTTTGGCTGTTCTTCTGTTAATGGTTTTTTTTGGTCTTCTGTAAACTATGAAGCCCCTCCAAGATGTGTGTTGTTACACATTTCTGGAATTCCACTGACCTAAGTAAACACTGGGTTTCAATAAAGGCTTTCAGAATTAGTGGTCCTTTAAAACTCATTTAATGATATTAGTGGTTTTATTAGTGCTGTTATGTGTTATGATGGATGTTATTATGATTTGACTCTTGCCTTTGATGATTTTACAAACTAATAGGAAAAAAAATTGAGTCTAGGGTCTAGGGAGAGACCTTCACAGCAAAATGTGGTCTTCAGTTCAATCCCTACCATCAACTCAACAAGCCAGACAGGTACTGCAAACCTGGAACTACAGCCCTGAGAGGCAGAGACAGCTCCCCGAGAGAACAACCCCAAGGAGAACCCCAGCTTCAGTAAACAACGTAGATGGCTCCTGAGAAATGATGCCTTGAGCTGACCTCTGACCTCCATCTATGTGTCCATAAAATGTGCCTGTTCACACACACCCCAATCACACGCAAACACACACGTATACCTGCACACCCAAGAATACTCACATCCATATATGTGACCACACAAGGGATAAGCACATTTTAATAATCAAGAAACAATAAATGTTCACAGACTTTTTGTGTTGTGTTTGATACATTATTGATTTCAGCTTTCTCAAAGAGTTTTAGTAAAATAAGTCCATTTGCTGGACAGTGCCCAGAAACAAAGGAGTTGTTAAAATCGTTTACTTGTCTTCCAAAAAAGCATTCACAGTGAAAACCAAAGTCAAAGCTTCCAGAGTGTCCGAGTAAGCTATTTGGTTTTGAATGAACATTTTAATTGTTTGGCATTTTGGTGGAGTAGTTATGGGTTATTAGTATAATGCTATGATTTTCAACAAAGGAAACTTTCAATATTATTTAAAATTCCAGTTAAGCTTGAAGGTATAACAGGCAGTGGTGGCACATACTTTAAATCCCAGCACTTGGGAGTCAGAGGCAGGTGGATTTCTGAGTTTGAGGCCAGCCTGGTCTACAAAGTGAGTTCCGGGACAGCCAGGGCTACACAGAGGAACCCTGACTTGAAGAGAAAAAAAAAAAAAAGCTTGAAAGTTCATCTAGACTTGCATCAACTTGTGATGCTGTATGTTGATGTGTGTTTTTATTCATTTATACCAATAGCTTACTCATTGCTTTAAACTCTCTCTATACTCTAAAGGCATAGATAAAAAAGTCAAATATTTTATCTTTTTTATTTAAAAATTGGAATTACATAAACCTTCTGCTTAAGAAAATCTGTTTTTTAACTTGTGTCCCAATATATTAGCTTCCTCTGCTCATAAATGTGACGACAAAGACAGTGTCTTAACGCTGTCTTTATAAGGCGTTATTCCCATGAAACTTCATTAGGAACTCACTTCTGCAATTAATCTCTGGAATTTGCCATCACATAATCTACCTTGACTATGAGCTGTTCCATATGTGTTTTTATAGTAATAAAAACTCTGGTCAATGAAAACAAATAAACAAAGATCAAAAAGAATCATGAAAAGGGTGACAAACTTTGTAAAACACACGGGAGTCCTGTCACTGTCAACCTGTCAGTCTGTCAGCCTGTCACCCTGTCAGCCTATGGCAGCCTGTGTCAACCTGTCAGCCTATCAACCTATTAGCCTGTCAGTCTGTCGTCCTGTCAGCCTGTTATCCTGTGTCAACCTGTCAACCTGTCAGCCTATCAACCTATTAGCCTGTCAGTCTGTCGTCCTGTCAGCCTGTTATCCTGTGTCAACCTGTCAACCTGTCAGCCTGTGTCAACCTGTCAGCCTATCAACCTGTCAACCTGTCAGCCTGTGTCAACCTGTCAGCCTGTGTCAACCTGTCAGCCTGTGTCAACCCGTCAACCTATCAACCCGTCAACCTATCAATCTGTCAGCCTATCAGCCTGTGTCAACTTGTCAGCCTATCACCCTGTCAACCTGTCAGTGTGTGTCAACCTGTCAGTGTGTGTCAATCTGTCAGCCTGTGTCAACCTGTCAGCCTGTCAGCCTATCAAGAACCAGCAACAAGGAAACAAGACTCATTCCCTATTACTGGAGACTTGGGGAAAGGAGTTTCAGACTAAGGAATGTCTCCCTTTGGCATGAAACTGTAATATTTCCTTATTTGGGCGCTAAAGCAATAAGGCCATCATAAAGAAAGGGCATGTAACTCCTCTCTCCAACTAGGGCTGGCTTGTTGCTTTTCTTGCTATTGCTGTCCTTGGTGGTGCTGGGTGTGTACTACTGAGCCATCTTCCACATTTTACCTAATCACACTGTTAAAAATTTAGCTGAGAAAAATTCTTACAAACTGAAATGCCCACAGTTATGACTGTGTTATTTCTCATCAAGTCTTTTTACACACGGCCAAGCAAAAGAAAACTACTATATGCATTTACTATTTGAAAATTATTTTTACACTTGCAAACTTTGGGCCAGTGAGATGGCTCAGTGAGTAAAGGTGCCTACTGACATATGTGACAACTTTAGTTCAATACGCAGAACCTAATGATGGGGTGAGAGATTCAATGTCTGCACGTGCACGCACACACACACACACACACACACACACACACACTGTGTTGCCAAACAATACAACAAATAACTAATATAAAAATAAATAAAGATTCAAATTTTCACTGGAAAATGGAGGAAACATGGTGTACTAGCTGGTTTTGTGTGTCAACTTGACACAGACTGGAGTTATCACAGAGAAAGGAGCTTCAGTTGGGGAAGTGCCTCCATGAGATCCAGCTGTGGGGTATTTTCTCAATTAGTGATCAAGTGGGAAGGGCCCCTTTTGGGTGGGACCATCTCTTGGCTGGCAGTCTTGGGTTCTATAAGAGAGCAGGCTGAGCAAGCCAGGGGAAGCAAGCCAGTAAAGAACATCCCTCCATGGTCTCTGCATCAGCTCCTGCTTTCTGACCTACTTGAGTTCCAGTCCTGACTTCCTTTAGTGATGAACAGCAATTTGGAAATGTAAGCTGAATAAACCCTTTCCTCTCCAATTTGCTTCTTGGTCATGATGTTTATACAGGAATAGAAACCTTGACTAAGACACATGGTTTTTGCTGAGCAAATGATGATCATCGTATTTTTTAATTAAAAGGAAGAGAGAGAGAGAGAGAGAGAGAGAGAGAGAGAGAGAGAGAGAAAGACATTTTCCTCTAAAAGCAATAATTAGCAATTTATTCCAAGAAAACACAGCAAAAGTTGGGGTGGATATTGAGGATGCTTAAATTTCCACAGTGGAATAACTTCTGCTGCCCATCAAGAAGAAAAAAGGAAGAAAACACCTGCAATGGGAATCAGGAGAGGAGACAGACTAGGGTGGCATGCCTAGTAGGGATCAGGTTCTCCAGTCTGCAGAGCAAGAGACACCTGATAGGAAAAGAACACAGGACTTGGGGCTGGCACCATCATGTCAGAGGAAAAGCAGAGGGTATTGGGTGTGGGCAAGCAGACAACCCACGCCAGACATCAGTGTGTGAATTATTAGCGAGGTGTCAAAAGTCATCACCTCTGTTTCACATAAGCCTTGGGGACTACAAAAAGTCACTTCCACTTCAGAAACCCAGCATACCCATCCACAGAATGAGCAGGTGTCAGTGTAGTTAGAAGTAGCTTTGAACTATACAACATGTTAGTGAAGACAAATAGAAACCTTAAACTGGACCAACGCCATGCATAGCTTGCTCTTCTTATGGTCTACACAGCAGATCATGACTGAAGGACTCTTCGTGTGAGACCGCAATAGCAGTGAGTAAAGAGAGATCTCAAAATCAGCACCTGGGTGGGTGTGCTTAGAATCTAGGAAGAACTTTGATCCAGCAGTGCCACTTGGGTTACTGTGTGCCACATATAAGCTTATTCATATACATGTAATTACACAGAGATGTTATTCATAGTAAAAGATTTACTATAATCTCAAGAACCATTATTTGGGACCTGTGACACCATATCACAGGAATCTACAAGCCAAAAGAACATAAGTTAACAGTTGGATACACTGAAGATATATAAAAAGTGAAGGCACATATTATATACAGCACATCCATGTAGTAAAACATATGTACATACATATGTTCAAACATATATATATATATGTATATATATAACATGCATATTATATATATGTTTTATATATATATAAAACATGCATATATGTAATATATGTGCTGCATATGTGGAATTGTATATATGTTTATAATTTTGTTAGAAAAATATGTGTAATGTATATAAAAAAGTAGGAGAGAAGTACTTTTAATTGTATATTTTTTAAAGTCATTTTGACCACAGCCATACATAGAAATAGAGGCAGAAAGCCTTATAAATAGCATAAGAGCTAGGAATACTCATAATGGCTGTTCTACTAATACTATGTGTTTAAAAAAAAAAGATTTATAAAAATTGCAATGGGGGCTGGCGAGATGGCTCAGCAGGTAAGATCACTGAGTGCTCTTCTGAAGGTCCTGAGTTCAAATCCCAGCAACCACATAGTGGCTCACAACCACCCATAATGAGATCTGATGCCCTCTTCTTATGTGTCTGAAGACAGCAACAGTGTACTTATTTATAATAAATAAAATCTTTTTAAAACTGCAATGGGCGGGGGTCTGTCATATCAGGCACTAGGAGAAGTACAGACAATAACTCTATATTCATAAGTACATGTGAAACCCAATGGTGTGGTAAAGTGCAGCTCTGTCAGCAGAGAAGGGACACCTCTCTGCTTGTCAGGTTGTCTTCTCCCAAAGAGACAAGCAAGTTGGTGACAGAAACACACTAAGATCCGGCAAAACTCTGGCCTTAAGACTTGCCACCCATCTCTCTCTCTCTCTCTCTCTCTCTCTCTCTCTCTCTCTCTCTCTCTCTCCCTCTTTCCCTCTCTCCCCCTCTCTCGCTCTCTCCCTCCATATGTGTGTAGATATAGCTATAGCTATAGCTATAGCTATAGATATAGATATAGATATAGATACACATTTATTGGCATATATATGAGCAATGCCATCACAATAGATACTAAAATGATCTTGTGCAGCAGAAATATATTTGAAAGAAAGATGCTGAACCAAGCAAAGCCCTCCTGAGAACATATTAAAATCAGCCCTTCCACTCATTTACTGACCTCTCAATCAAGCCAGGAAAAATGCACCCCTAGAAACTTCAGCATGTGCATTCCCTTGAATCATTGAGCAGGCCCTTCCAAAGGACAGAACCGTGGCCGTTTATTTCCATCCTACCACTTCTGATAGACTCCAACTTAATCTCAGAGATTGTCCATTTTAAACGATTAAAAACTCTTAAAGGAATTATTTCCATCTCCTTCAGCTCCGGAAACTGCCAAGCCTTAGACAGCCAACCTGACCGATTTAAATCATCCCAGCTGCAACACTAGGGCATGGAAAGGGTTTTCCTTACAGGGTTTTCCAAGAAGATACCGCATGAACACCCGCTTAGGGCCAGCCACAGCTGCATGCAGAGCTCATGCAGGCCGGACACTAGTGTTCAAAAACCTCTGCCCTGCAAACTTCCAGGGTAGGTGTCTGAAAGAGAGTGTACAGCTCTGGTTTTCATGAGAATGACTTAGAGAAGGACCATCTCCTGACCACGCATCTCATCTCAGTCTCTGGATTCTTCCCTTTCCACGGTGCCTCCCAAATAGCTGATGCCCACACGGGAAAAGCACTTCTCCCTGCACACTACGGGAATTGGTAAGCAGCAGAAACAGTGGGCTTCTCCCTTTCTCTGGGTTTCAGCTCCTCCCCTTCTTCCACATGGAACCTTTCTCGCCTCCCCAAATCTGCTTCAACAATGGCCCAGGATTCCCTCCTGCCAGGACCTCTCCTCTGGGCCAGGAACAAGGCGAGTTATCTGAACATGAGTTGATGACCGAGTAACTTTGGCACTTCCAGGCTGTCCCCCAGGGGTCTCACCCAGGGTCCTCTACCGGCCAGAACCTGCCCTGTCAGTTGCTGTGGATCTTAAAGTCCCAAGAAGGGCGAGAGGAGGCACACCGAAGCAGCTGGGAGCTTCCCTTACCCTTTCAGCGCATCGTGTCCTCCGCCGCCTCTTCTCTTGGCCCGATTGGCTCTGGTCTCCTTCAGGCTCCCAGCCTCCAGATTGGCGTCCGCCCCATGGCTCGTGTAGGACTCGAGGAGCAGGACGAACGCCAGCGCGACCTCCAGCAGCCCTCCTCGCCGCATGGTGCCGCCGGCCGCCACTCGCGCCGCCGCCGCCGCCGTCGCCGCGCCTTTCAGCGGCCCGCGTCTCCGGAGTCCCGCTGTCTCACTGTCCCGCTGTCCTGATGCAGGGAGGTCCCGGCCTGGGTCCTACCACTTTCTTCTCCCGGGACTGCTCCCACTTGGGTCAGTCCCTGGCTGTCCTGCAACACAGACAAGTCCCCAAAGCGGGGGAGACACTCAGGGCTCCGGGATGCTGAAAGCTCGCAGTCCCCGGTGCCGAGCCCAGACCGCGCGCCGCCTGCGCGTGGCGCAGTTACTCGGAGGAACGAGGACCACTCAATCCCAGCTGGCTGCAGAGCCAGAGCCCGGCGACTGGCATCCGCGGACCCTGTGGCCTCACGGCGCCAAGTACCCTGTCCCCGAGGAGCCCAGGCGTCCCGTGAGCGGACTGCCTACACTGTCTTAAAGGCACTGATTGCGCGCGGTGACGGCTGACGCCCCAGCTCCCCAAACAGGGTCCTCTCCGCCCACATACCGGGTCGCAACCAACCCCGCCAGTCCCCTGCATCCGACGTGGAGCAGGGCACTGCAGTCCCGGATCTTGCAGCTGTCAGGCAGAGAGGGCCAGCTGCAGATGCTCGAGACATCCCCTCACCCTGCCCGGCCTCCTGCCCTGGATGCCGCGCAAACGGCCCTCCAGCCACCCGCCTGACGCCCGACCCTGGCGGGACCCCGTGAGACCCACTGGACTAGTGGCTCGGACTCTCAGGCGGCGGTGGCTGCTCTGCTCCGCAGCTGTCCCAGCTGTGGCCGCCTGTGGCACCCACAGTCTCTGCCCCAACTCTGCGGCCCCCTCCTTTCCCACCTCTTCAAGTATCGTCCGCGCAGCGGTTTCTCGCGAGAGAAATACTTTTTTAAAAAAAAAGAAAGAAAGAAAAAGAAAATGACACCCTCCCCACCTCCCCCCATCACCACCCCACCCCCGGCCCCATCTATCCTCCCTTTCCACTCCCCTCTGCCAGCCACCGCCCGGGACCGGGCCTCCTTCATTCGCAGGATCAGTGCCCTGGGAGGAGGCGGAGGTGATCCAGTCTTGCCTGGCCTGGGATATTCCGTCCCGGGGTGGGGAAGAGAGGGAATGGGAAGAGGTGGAGTAGCGGGTGAGAGGTCTAGACCCAAGATT